>PVLA01003112.1:0-229292 GCA_004027455.1 Hydrochoerus hydrochaeris
GAAATTAGTCCTTGTCTGAAGATAACAGGCTAAAACTTTTTCCCACTCTCTGTTTTTTTCCTACTCTATTAGTAACTTATTTTGCTGTGGAAATGTTTTTTAGTAAGACGAGATCACAGTAGCTGATTCTTTGTATTATTTCCCAACCTAGAATAACACAAACGATCCTAGGAAACAAAAGAAGGCAGAGAGTATCACGGTCCCTGACGTGAAATTATACTGCTAATCTACTATGTTAAAGCAGCATGGTACTGGCAAAAAAACACAAAGCAGAAAACAAAAACACCAACAAGAAAAAGCAGAACTGAGGATCAATGGAACAGATTAGAAGATGCTGAAATATCTTTAAAAGCATATAGCCACCTTATCTTTCTCAAAAGGGACAAACATATTCACTGCAAGAAAGAAAACTTCTATAATAAATGATGCTGGAAATACTAGCTCTCCATATTTTTCAGATTAAAACCAGACCCACATCTATACCCATGCAGTAAAATAAATTAAAATATATCAAAAATATGAATATTAAAAAGAAACATTGCATCTACTGAAAGAGAAAATAAGGAGAACTGTTGAAGACATAGATGTATGCAAAGATTTCATGAATAAAACCCAGATTGCGTGAGAGATAATTTGACCATTTTCTTAACCTCTGAACTCTGAGGTTGTTTCCATTTTCACCATAATGAATAATGCTGCTACATATATGGGAGTTCAGATATACATTCATGATATGATTTCATTTGCATTTGTTGTATTTCTGTTATCATTCGTTATATTTCATTTGCATTTATGATATTTCTATAAAATGTTAGTTCTATTTGTAATTTTTTGAGACACTCCTGTGTTGCATTGCACTGTGGTTGTAGCATTTTATATTTTCAAACAAAAAGACGAATGTTATGGATTAAAAACTGGTGGTCAACATAATGCCAGCTGAATTAATTCAGCAGGGCACTAAGCATAAATGTTCCACGTGAGAAAAGTTGCCAGCATAAATAGAAATGTGGAGAAGGAAAAGCTATCACGTTAGTGCATTAAGGTGTTGGTGCATTAATGCATTGAATGGTTCTCCTACGTGTTGCTGTTTGAGCCATTAGCTTCTTCTGGAAAGGCTCTGATCCTCATATCGAGCATTGCTTCCTGGCTCTGGAGAGGAAGATGTGTGCCCTTTGGTTTCCAAGATGAACTAGTCACACTGGCTTCCTGGCATGTACTCGACTGTGCTTATCGTTGGAGGAGCTCAGGGCCTCCGTGTTGCTGAAGATCGCTATGGTGCTTTTCAGGACAGCCCTGGTCTTTGCTGTGAGTGTGACTCTCGGCTCCAGCATAGAACACTCCACATACTAACCTACCTCTTTCACCCTGCTGGCATAGACTTCATCGTTTCCACTGCTGACCATTGCGCCTTCCCAGCATGGATCCATAAAAGAGACTGGCATTATCCTCCTTGTGGGCTCTAGACCTCCAGTTGGACTCATGGGAGGCATTGTCAGGAGCTCTGTGTCTTCATCTGGACTCTTGTGGGACATTGCTGCAGAATTCAGGCTCTTGGCTAAATATTCTATGTCTTTAGTGTTGTGGATAGATTTCCTGCATTTTCTTGTGTTAACCCTGGGTGACCATCAGAAAAATAGTATTATAAACTCCATGTCCTGACTCTAATTGTTCTCTGTACAGCCCCTGACTACAACAAAGAGATTGCACTGACACTGATAAAATTTGAAGAGTATATTATGCTAAGTGAAATAGAAAGACAGATACTGCTTTATATCGCTTAACTAAAGACTTAAAATATTTGCAGTTATGGTGGGTGAATCAGTTCTTGAAACCTAGTGTACAGCATGGAGAAAACAGATAATGATACGGAATTTAATAATGTATGTTTGATAATGCAGTGGATTTTGACTGTTCTCATTAAAAAATTAATGGTACTGAAATAACATGGTGATCATCTTGATTGCTATACCTTTGTAAAGATATAAATATCAACAATTAAAATCTGATTTTTCTGTACATTGTTAAAGAACCATCTGAAAAGATTTAGGAAATTCATCTCATTTACATTATAACTAAGAATGAAGAAACACAGGAATAAACTAAAATATGATCAAGAGACATCTACACATAAAACTATAAAAACCAGTGAAGCCAAATAGCACAAATCAGAAAGAAAAATATTCTGGTATCCAGAATTTAAAGGCTTAATACAGTTAAAATGACCACATTTTCAAAGGTATCTAAAAGATGATATAATCTCTGTGAATTTCACAATAGATTTTTTAAAGAAATAGAAAAACAATTTTAAATTTCTTCTGGTACTATTCTACATAACAAAAATACCTTGAGCAGGAAAAAATGTGGAGAAAACACATCTTCTAATTTTATTTTTTAAGATTTTATTTATTTAAAGAGAAGCAAAAGCATGTAAAGGGTATAGATAATACAGAATTCCAAAAAAAAAGATAAACAATAAGAAATCACTAGTTAATAAATTACATAATATCTTCTTAGAAATAGTTGTTCAAGTTACAAAATTAAAACACACAAAGTAGATAGTCAAACAGTGAGAGTGTGAACAACTATGCATGCATGAATCTCTGCATGTTTTTCTATACTTTCTGTATTAGAGGGAAAAACAAAACTTAGCAAGAAAAAACAAAACAAATTCCTATAAAAATATGAAATCACAAAGTCGTATAAAACCACCATACAAGGTGATCTACAATGATGACTGTGTTGTTTCTTATTATCTTCAATAGAATGTCTATATCATCAGGCATAATTGAATATAGCAGTATAATTGAGTATAGCAGTAAATAATAATAGTAGTAAAAATAAAACATTGTAGACAGTATAGAACTTCAAAGGCAGGTAATAATCAATCCAGAGTGGATATTCTAGTGGATCTTGTCATCTTCAGTGTAGTTACCTATACTCTCATACTTGATACTATCAATCATAACAGCTTTGAATAAAATCTATCAATACAAAACAGAAATCCAACAAACCAGATTTGATTACGATCAGTCATGGTAAAACTGTGTAGGTTTTACAGAGCTTTAGATTAAGTTAATAGGAAATTAAGGATGATTACCATACTATATCCTGTTATTTTCAGGATTACTGTCTGTGCCCTCAAGTCTAGTACAGGTAGAATGACTGGAACAGAATATAATACATCTAAGCAGAGTAGTGTAAGTAATGTGTGTTTTAAATCCTGGTGCACTATTAATATAGCGTATCAAGGCCATTTATGTTAGAGTTTCTAGTTATCCTTCTCTGCCTCATTTCTGCTATGCTACTTTTCTGCCTTTGTTTAGTTTTCTCCTTCATTCTACTGCCTGCACCACTCATTGAGGACTTTCTGCCACTGTTCCTAAAATCCTGGTATTTTTTTTCTCTTTCTCTAGAATGTCCTTCAGCATTCTCTGCAGTGTTGGATTGGTGGTCACAAACTCACTCAGTTCCTCTTTTTCATGGAAGCATCTTGTTTCTCCATTAATTTCTAGTGCCAGTTTTGCAGAGTACATCAATCTGGGCTGGAGTCCACCTTCCTTCAGGACTTGGAAGACTTCACTCCAAGCTCTTCTTGATCTGATGGTCTGTGGTGAGAAGTCAGTCGTGATTCTGATGGGCTTACTTTTATAGGTAATCTGTTTCTTTTCTCTGACGGCTTTTAATATTCTGTTTTTATATTGAATCTCTGGTATCTGGATTACTATATGTCTGGGTGTAGCTCTGTTTTGTTTGTAGGTGGCTAGAGTTCTGAATGCCTCACACAAGCAAATGTCATTTTCTTTTCCCATGCTTGGAAAGTTTTCCTTAAGTATTTCCATGAATAGCCTTTGTAATTCACCTGCTTGTATTCCTGCTTCTTCGTTCACATTTATTAGTCTTAACTTGTAGATTCACATGTCATCTTCTAGTCTTTGTATTGTTACTGCCTGTTTCCTTGTTATTTTTAAGAGATCTTTCCTTTCATGACCACACATTGCAAACTTATCTTCAAGTTTTGATAGTCTAACCTTAGTTTCTTTTAAGGGGCTTTGCCAGCTTTCAATTGAGTTTTTAATTTCCTGGTAGTCTCTTTGAATCTGCTTCATGTATTCTGCATTCTCTTTATATTCTTTATTGAATGTTTCTCTCCTTTTTTTGTGTTCCTCCCTTTTTCTCTCTGTATCATCCTTAGAGATGCTTCCTGAGAGCATTTCTTTTATTATTCTACTCATATCCTGCTTTACCTGATTTAATATTTCAGATTTGAACTCATCTGCAAGGTCCTGAAGATATCTCTTAATGTCCATTGAAGCCATGCCTGACGTTGTGTGTTTGCTGCCCTCAGGCTCTCTTGTTTTTCCTTCTCCTGGATCAGGGCTCTCAGGGTTCTGGGCTGGGAGCCTCCTCCTGCCTCTCTCTCTTGTCATGACCCTGGTTTCCTCCACACAGGTTACAGTGCAGGTCCCAGCCCCTTCCCTTTTGGCCACATTTCCTTCAAAGCACGCTGGCAAGGGAACTCTGCCCTTTCCTGCCTGCTCTTGTCACTGAGGTGTAAGCAGGATGCATATGCCTGCCCCTCCCCACTGGGGCAGCCAAAGTTCAGGGGTGATCACTTGGTCAGTGAGTGCAAGGCACAGGGAATCTATTTGGGATGTCTCATTGGGTCCCAGCCAGGGGCACGGCCCAGTCCAAGCAAATTACACAAATCTGCTCTGGGGAGGGAGCAACCAACTGAAGTCACTGTCACTCCCAGTTCAGGCTCTTCCTGCCTGATTCCAACATGTTGCCCACCTGGGTTAGCGTTTCCCCTGGGGGGTGTCTCACTCCCAGCACTGAAGGTGGAACAATGAAGGTTCCTCCACTGGTTCTGCTCCCTGCTCTCCATTGGGCTCACCATCCCCTGACTTCAGCGCTGCCATTCTGCCTGTGAGTGGAGGTGGGAATGAGTTTGGGCAGCTCTGCCTGCCAGCACAGATTCAAGCCTGTGAAATCTTGGTGGGTCATTGTGAAAACTCTGTGTCCCTTTAGTTTTTAGCTGTTTCAGTTGTAGTCCTGAAGTATTTGATGAGATTTTTTAAGTTTATTTTCTTCCTGTGTCAAGAGGATCCATCTCCCTCTGTCTGGGTATCTCCAGTGTGTTTTATTCTGGCATATGAATTGTTTCTCCAGGGAGGCTTTGTATTCTGTTGCTCACTGATCAGCCATCTTATCTTCTCTCCCATCTTCTAATTTTAAAACATAATACGTAAGTAAACTGGTTAAAAAATACTGTAAAAGAATAAGGATGGACACATAGACCAATGGCATACAATTACCTATGCATCAACCCACACATATATGGTCACCTGATCCTTGACAAGAATATATTAGAAGCATAAACTTCTCAAAAATTGGATCTAAAAATGGAACTCTACTTCAAAAAAAGAGTTGTTGAACAATCATATAAAACCATATACAAAACTCAACTCAAGACTCACTAAGGACTTTTTTAGACATCAGGGATCAATCTATGAAAATTTAGAAAAAAATATGTGAATTAATTTAATGACATTAGTATGGCCACTGACTTCATCAATATGACAATTAAACACAAGTTTAAAAGATCCCAAAATCAAAAGTAAATAAGTGATATTACACCTTATTAAAATGCTTTTATATAGCAAAGTCAAAACATCAAGAAAGCAAGAAAATTCCCTAAAAGTGGAAAATATTTGCATACCATATATATAACAGGGTGTTAATTTTCATAATACATAAGATGTTCTGCAACTTGGTAGTCAAAAATTAACATCCTAAATAAAATAGGCTAACATATTCAACAGGCACCTCCAAAGAAAATATAAAATATTTTGTTTAGTAATAGACATTATGAAAAAAATGGTTTGACTCACTAAAAATCAGAGAAATGCATATTAAAACCCAAATGGCATATTACCTCATATTTATTATGATAACATTTTAATAAATAAAATTTATTTCACCTAACATAATAAACTATAGAATCACACTTATTACAATTGGTAAATTTACTTTTTTTATGGTTACTATCCCATTATATATATATATATATATATGAATAATACCATATATTCATATTAACCAAACATGAGTCTAAATATACATAGATGAGAAAGTGTAAAAGAATGTAAAAATATGTAAATGTTGCCTATATAATACAGTATCATATATAATATATAATGTATATATTTTAATATATATACATTATATATTATATGTAACTTTTTCTTTTACATTTTGCATCTATGCATATTTAGAATCTTCTATATTTGGTTAATGTGAATAATACTGGAATAAACATGAAGTTCAAAAATTTCTGCAACATACTGATTTAATATTCTTTATACTTATACCCAGAAGTGGGAATATTGAATGATAAATTATTTTTTAAAAATTTTTCATATTATCGTCATAGTGTTTTCCATATGATACTACCAATTTACATTTCTACCAAAAAGCAGTTTTTCAATGTTTCCAAAACTTCAGTGGCATCTTTTTCAAAATAAAAATCTTAACATGTTTGAGGGGAACTATAAATATAATGTTAAATTGAATTGCTCCAATGTTTAGTAATTTTTACTAACTCATTATATACTTATGGAAAGCCTGTATGCCTTCTGTTAAAAGAATACCTATTCCTGAAACTTTTTCTTTTTATTTGAATAATTTGTGATTACTTTTGCTATTGTGATGAGTGTATTTCCTTTATATTTTGGACACTAACATATTATCTCATATATAGTTCACAAATATTTTCTCCCAGACCATAGTGATTATTTTGTCACTGCCTTGTATCACATAAGCATTTTATTTTGTTTATGATTATTTTTGCTGCCTATTGTATCGGTGTCATAACCAAAAATGAATATTGACAAGACCAATGTCAAATGTATAAATACAATGCTGAATGTAATAAGTCAAATGCAGAAAGAATGCATGATCATTTCAGTAGCCTCAGGAAAAGCATTTGACAAAGTCCTGCCCTCATTCATGATAAAAACTCCTGCAGAAATTTAGAACAGGTGCTCTTTATCTCAATCTGAAGAAAACTATCTATGAAAACCAATAGCCAATATTAAATTAAATGGCCGAAAGCTAAAAGCTTCCATTCTAAAATTAGGAACAAGTCACAGATGTTCCTTGTCACCACTTCTATTCAATATACTTCTGAAAATATTACTCAGAGAAATTAGACAAGAGAAAGACACCAAAGGACTAAAGATAGGAAGAAAGAAGTTAGATTATTGTTTTGCAAATGACATGATACTTTACACAGGAGACGCCAAAAACTCCAAGACAAGACGGCTAGATCTACTAATCAAATTCAGTCACATCACTAGATACCAAGTCAACACTCAAAAATTAATTGAATTCCTGTACTCAAGTAATAAACTCACTAAGAGAAAAATTAAGGAAACAATACCTTTCACAGTAGGATCAAAGAAAATGAAATATTTAGAAATCAGTTTTAAAAAGTAAGTAAAAACACTTACATTAAAAACTATAGCATTATGAAAAAGGAGATTGGAGAGAATACCAGAAAATGATAGCCCTTGCTCCAGGATAGTGAGAACCAAAATAGTGATAATGGCCATACTTCCAAAATTGTTATAAAGATTTAATGCACTCTCAAATAAAATAGCATTGGCATGTTTCACACAAATGATAATACATTCCTACAATTAATTTGGAAGCAGAAGAGACTTAGAATAGCCAAAATAATTCTGAACAAAGGCAAGGAATGGGGGATCATAATGCCTGACTTGAAATTATACTATAAAGCTACTATGATACAAATAGCATAGTATGCCTGAAAAACAGAAGCAAGAATCAATGGAACAGATTAGAAGATGCAAAAACAATCCCAAGCACACTCATCCACCCTGTCTTTGACAAAGCAGCCAATCACCTTTACTGGAAGAAAGATAACCTCTTTAACAAATGATGCTGGTACTACAGGCTTTAAAACTGTGAAAGACTCATACTAAGCCTATGTCTCTCACCATGAACTAAACTAAAAATTAAAAATGATCAAAAATATAAATATTAAAACAGAAACATTAAATCCATTGAAACAGGAAGTAAGTAAAACTCTTGAAGACATAGATGAGGAAATCACTTTATAAACAAAATCCGATTTTATGGGAAACATCGCAAAGAACCAACAACTAGAAACTCATTTTATTAAAAATCGATTACACAGCAAATGCAATTACCAGCAGACTGATGTGACAACCCACTAGTGGGACAAAATTGTTTCAAGGTGTTCCTTATAAAAAAGGATAAATGTCTAGACCATATAAAGAACAGAAAAAAACAGTCCCCCACAATTTTAAAGATTCAATCCAAAAATGGGCAGCTGAGATGAAAACATACATCTAAGATGAAAAGTAGAAATGGCAAATAAATATTTGAATACATGTTCAACATCACTGATCATTCGAGAAATGCAAATTAAAACAACACTAAGATTTCCTCTCACTCTAAAAAGAATAGTTACTATCAAGAAATCAATAACAAATACTGGTGAGGCTGCAAGTAAAAAGGGACAATTCTACACAGTTGGTAGGAGTGTAGACTGTTGCAACTAATGTAGAAGTCATTGTGGAGATTCCTCTAAAAGGTATGACTAGAGGTCCCATTTGACCCAGTTATTCCCCTGCTTGGTATTATTCCAAAACAATTAAAAGCATTAAACCACAGAGATATATGCACACTTATGTTTATAGTAACATGGATTCTAACACCTAAATCTTGGAAACAGCCTAAATACCCACCAACTGATGAATTGAGTACCACTCAGTCATGAAGAATAAGCTTGAGACATTTCTAGCTAAATGGATGCACGTTGAGACCATACACTTAAGTGAAACAAATGGGACATACATGCATAAATATCACATTCTCTCACTGGTGTGTGAAACTAAAAATGTAAATAAGGACGAAAATATATTATAGGTATTGCGAAATAGGAAGAAATCGTTCATATGTGAAAGGAAGGTAGTTATGGAGGGAAGAATAGGAAAAGAAGGTAGGGAAAAGAAACAAATGCGAAGAGAAGCATAAAATACAAGCAAAGCTTTTCCAAATAAGAAGGGAAAGAGGGGTTAAAGCGAGGAGAGGAGAATGGTAAAAAAGGAGGAATCAAAATAAATTATGTATAGGAATAAATTCCCTATGACTAATGTGATCATTATGTGTATCTCAATTGCAAATAAAATTAATAAAAAAATGCATGGTCTCACCTTTATGATGAGTCCTAAAAAAACCAAGCTGATAGAAGCAGAGAACAAAATGGTGATTAATATTGGGAAAGAGAAATGGAGGACATAATATGCTAAGGATATAAAGCTTCCAGTTTATAACATAAAGCTTTTCTAGAGATCCCCTGGACGGCATAATGATCACAGTCAGTATTACTGTAACAAACAACATCGTAAGTGATTTTTTATTTTTATGTTATTAGTACATTTTTCAAGTACATAATGTTTACATTTCTTGTGTAACATTGGTGCATGTATATGACATATCTGAATTCCTTTTTATCCCTTTCACTCTGCTCCCTCTTCCTCCCTCCCTCTATCTCTTGATATACTTTCATTCACAAAAGATCTGTCTCCTACATTTAAGCTTGCATGCCTGATTTATTTACTACAACATTGTATTTTCATTTGATATTGTGGTTCCTATGACATAAAAATGATAACTACATGAGAAGTTGGATATGTACCCTAATAGCAATGACCATTTTACCATCTTTACATAGAGCAACTTATAATGATGTGCAATTTAAGTAAATTCACATTTTATATAAAAACTTAAAATAGTAAAAGTTTTATAAAATGTGAATTTACTTAAATTGTGCAGCATTATAAGTTGCTCTATGTAAAGATGGTAAAATGATCATTGCTATTAGGGTACATATCCAACTTCTTTTTTATATCATAAAGCGCCCCTGCCCAGAGTGAATAGTAATTGTGAATATGTGGAAAAATGCAACCCTTGCACAGTATTAATACAAGCTTAAAATGTTGACATGATTTTTAAAAATAAATTGAAGATCAATAAAAATAAATTAAAAACCTAACAGTCACTTGATTGTGAATTCCCACATCTCCTTCATGTGCACAATGTGAACAGAAAAGTACAATGAATGATGAAATATAAAAAAAAAATGACAGCAAAATGCCCATTGCCATTAAGTCCCTCAAAATACTTGCCCTTATTTCAAATATACTTAACCCATAATTTTGGCACTTTCTGAAACAGTTATGGAACTTCTCTTGTGTGTTTAGCTGCATTGTCATAACCAACTTGATGTCCTGAATCCTTTCAAAACATTTACCCTTTATGATCATTCATGGCCATTTTACCTTTGGGGAAGCATGAAATTCACACAAGGATGGATCCAGTGAATACAGTGGATGAGGACATAACAGGATACTTTTAGAAGCATGCCTTCTATTACATGAGACTCACCAACAACATTCACAGATTTTTTTCTGATCAAACTTCCTAAAGGTACAAAAAAGAACATCCAGAATTGCTTCATAAAGTTGCAAGGATGTTGGAATAAACGTTTTTGAAGAGAGAGAATTATTTTCTGGGGAACTGGAACAAATGAGGTTTTTTTAATGTAATATATTATAATTTAGACATCCACACTATTTAGATCATATCTGATATTTATCCAAAAGATTGGAAATCAGTATTTCTAAAAGATATTGTTGCTCTTTTGTTCATTGCAACATTGGTTACAACAGCTAAGTGTTATAATCAATGTAAATGTCAATTGATGGGTTAGTGCATATATACAGTGAGATACGATTTGGCTTTTGCATGTAGGAAATCATACAATATATGAAAACATTGTTGTTATAATTAATAGTAATGTATTTTACACTTAATACATTAAAAGGAAATATCTAATGTTACTACTTTTAATACATTTAATAAAAAATAAAAGAATCACCGCTATAAGTAAAAATTTTATGAAAGCTTTCTTATTAATTTGGACTATATCAGCTTTGTGATGTAAAACTGAATCTTTAGCAACCCAATGGACCTAAGTTTCTAGGCAATGAAGTGAATATATAATGATATTTTCACTATTTTTTAATTAATTATACTGTACACTGGCTTTGTAATATTTTAGTTAATTTATCTGCATGTGGTTATAAGTGTATTCTACAGAATACAGTGCGTGCTGAAAAAATAGATTAACTGTGGGGTGAAAATCCAAAATGATACTGCAATTAAAATTTTTGTTAATATTTTTGTGTACTACTTTGGCTGGAATTTTCAGTTTGATATAATTTGAAAGCTAAAGTTAGCATGAGCAGGTGAACATGAACAATAATAAAAGTAGGAAACATCTCTTGGATGAAAATTATTTTCAACTCACTGAGATTGACTTATTTATTTATTTATTTATTTATTGGTACTAGGGATTGAACTCATAACCTTGCACTTGCCAAACAGGCACTTATGCCACTTAGCTAAACCCCCGACCCTCAAGATTCACATTTACAAGTGAATAACTGTCAAATTTTTCACAATTCTAGGACCTAATACTGTTATTATCCACATTCAAAGCCATAGACTATAAACACTGACCCAACTTGTGAGTCTTAATTTTTAAAATCATTTTTATCTGGCCACAGAACTAAGAAATTGTAAAAATATATTATACATCCTAATTTCACATCAGTACAGGATGATCTGACAGTAAGTAGAGTTCAAGAGCCCACAGAGAGCTTATTCCTCTTATATTCATCAGAGCTTATTCCTCTTATATTCATCATGGTACAAGTAAGAGTTGATAACCACCTGACAGAGATATAGCAGATAAGAGTCTTGTATAAATGGTAGTCTCTCCACATGATGAAATTCTCTTGCTCTGGATAGAAAATAAAGCCTCTGAACTGAAGAAAAGGCAAAAGGTGCCGAATATTTATTGAGTTCTGTTTCTGTATGAGCTTATTTTTAAGTGCTACATAGATGAAAATCGCTGAATCTGTTTTAAAGTGAAAGAAAAAAAATCTTTTCCAGAGCCAAGTACATTGTAGTTTGGGTGACACTCCACATTTGGATAATACTACCTTTCATTAATGTAGAAAATCAATAATGAATAAATGAACATTTCCACTTAGAGTCCAATAACAATGAAGTAGACTCATGTAAGCTATTATATATTCTTACTACATACATATGGCAGGATCCAGAACCTCTAAATACACTGATTAGTAGAAACTAGCTTCCAAAATTTTTATTTAAAATTTCCAAAATATGTATGCATCCTTATTAAGACATTCAATTATATAACATGAATAATTCAATTCTAATATCCACCTCTATGCACTACTGTAGCACTGCTGCTTTGCTTAACAGTCAGTACTTGTATTTACTGCATTAGTAGGGCATAGTGAACTCAACAAACTACGTCATTTTTTGTAGTGATTGATTTCTTGATAATAATACTATAAATATGTTTTAAGAGCGGTATGCTTCCAAATAAGTTCTATGCAAACTTAAGACATGCAACATTGCAAACATTCATTCTTATTCATTGATTAGGAAACACAAGTACAGAAAAAAATTTACCTCATTGTCTTGTCATAAAATTAATAGAATGGTGCTTCCGGGTTTAGCTTAGTTGGCTAAGGCGTCACTCTGTAAACGTGAGGTTGTGAGTTCCATCCCAGAGGCAGGAAAAAAAATAATAGAATGTTCTATTTTCAACTAGATGTATTCACTAAGAGGATTTCCTTTCTCTATATATAGTATAATGGATTACCCTTCTCTATAAATGGAATAAATCTCTCTATGCAGGTATCTTTGAAATAATTACTCATATTACCAAAGGGAATATTAGATAGATTTAAGATACAATGTTCATAGTAACACCATTATTATGTTTTATTACAATGTAAGTAATGCGATGGTGCTCATGTTTCAAACTCCACTTTTGAAAGCAGTGATCTCTTTATGTTCAATTCAAATTCATTTTAATGTTAGCCAGTCATTGAGAGAGAAAAAACAAAATCACGATTATAAAGAATATCATTTCATATGTGAAAGTAATGCAATTTTTGGCTTTATAAAGTAACCAAATCTCACTCTTAAACAAAATTACAGCTTCTATATCAATTCATTGTGTTAGAAAATGACAAGAAATAAAAATTTTGATTTTCCTGTGTAGATATTACAAACATATAGAAAAGGTAGTTTATGTTTTGCAAAAGAGGAATATAAATGGCAGACTGTATAATTGAAATATTAACTTTCTTCATTTTCTTCACTTACATATAAGATACTGTTACTGTTTGAAAAAACAATTTACAAAATCACTTTACAAAGATGCTGAAAAATCTACTACTATAGGTGAGATTAGTGGTTAATTTGTAAACATGATTATTAGAGAAAGATTTTCTAACAGTCTTCTTACTAAATGCTTAGTAAAGTCACATCTTTTTCACAGGTCATGATATAGAAGGAAATAATATTTTCACATGATTTTGAGTATGTTATCCTACAATATTTCTGACTCTTCAACTGTTGTAAGTCACAATATCAAGTAAATACTTGTATTATTATTAGCTTTCTAGTAAAACAAACTAAAAGAAAGTTGTCCAACAGAGTTAACATTTCATTTATGTAAGATGAATGCATATTCATAATCTGCTATAAAATATTTATTAAAAATGTATAACTCATGATAGGAGTTTCAACCTTATTATAATTATGTTGCATTTATCAATGCATGGTGTTTATATTTTTCAGAACACACAACTATTTTGTTTCACTTGCATCAAAGCCAAGGTAGTATCATTTATATATTGAAGCAAGCTTTTAGGAAAATCTTGAGCAAATTTTGAACATTCCAGTTCTGAATGGTGGTCTTAATGTTTTCCACACGTGCTCCAGTTAATGTGTCCAAAAACATGAATTGCTTCATGATGCAAATGTTTCTTTTTGTCCCCTTAAGGCTATTTATGTCAGTGAAATTTCCGTTCAATTTTAGTCTTTTTTTCCAGTTTTATTGAAATATGACTGGTACACAGAAAGTTCTCATAAGTGTTATATACAGTTCTGCACATTTGGATATAAGTATACATTCATGATAGTATCACCATAATCCATTTAAAATACTTATCTTTCCTAAAATGTCCTTGTATTGGGTTTTGATTTTTCTTCATTTGTTATGTAGTAGGAATATTTATACACATTTATACTTAATGAAACCTTATACCATGCTTGTTAATAGAAGGCACTATGTGATACAATATATATTGGAACTCACACAGTTTAAATACATGTAATTTCACATGTACTGAACAATATTTCTCGTATCTTCTTTTCCTAGTTCCCTGATAAGCACTGTTTGTTTGCTTTGATAAATCTGACTATTTTAGATGAATCATTATAATGTAATTTTTCATTGTTTGTGATAGTCATGTAATTTAACATAATGTTTTCCAGATTCATCTATGTTATTTCAAATGGTAGAATTTTCTTGTTTTTAAAGAATAGTGTCCCATCATGAGTATATCTCATATTTTTTTCTATTTATTTTTGAGGAACATTTTTGGTGTTTATAAATCTTCAATGTTGTCAATAATACTCATTGATTTTGGAAGTTCAAATATCTTTCAGACACATTGGTATCAATTCCTTTTAGATATATATACAGAGAAGAGATTATATGGTAGATATATGTTTTTAATTTTTTTGAGGAGGAAATATAGTACTATTTTCCATTATGGCTGTACAAATTTACCTTCCCATCAAGAGTGTGCAAGATTTTATTTCTCTCTACATCCTCAGTGGTTCTTGCCATGTTTCTATGTTGTTTTGCAATAACAGTCCTAATGTGTGTGAGATGGCACTACACAATGCTTTTGATTTCCATTTTACTGAAACTTCATAATTTTGAGCATCTTTCCATATTATTTTGAGGCTAGAAATTCAATGTAGTCCTTTTTTTAAAATCCAAAAGAATTTTTTATAGAAACAGATAAAAGACCTCATGATTCACATGACATTTTTTGAACCTATTCCTATTAAACTGTGAATGTTAAAGCAATTTTCAGGCAGAAGAACCAAACTGGAGGTGCCAAAGCATTTGATTTTAATATGTATCACATAAGTACAGTAAACAGTAAAATTTCATTGCAAAATGGGCATATATAGAATTTTTAATTTTAGGGATTCTTTTTTAGAGATCTTCAAAAGAAAATGTGACTTACATGCACAATGGAATACTACTTACCAATTAAGAAAGACAAACTTCAGTGTTTTACAGGAATAGGGATGAATCTTAAGATCATATGTCTAACACATTACTAGTCACAAAATGATTCCACAATATGAGATAACGAAAACACAAATAATTTACAGAGCAAAATAAAGAGATATGTTTTGAGACAAGGAAGTAAACACTATAGAGGGGGAAAGGGTTTGGGGAATGAAGGAACAGGGAGACCAGAGAAAGAATGGAGATCAGAAATAATCAAGTGTGATAGGTACGTGTATCAAAATTCCAAGCTGAATGTGATCACCATATATCACAAATATTAATTTAAAAAAAGTTTTTAAAATTCATATATACAACATATGCTAAAAAGTAATGCAGATACAGTAAATAAACCAATTATAAACTGAACACACATGAAGGTCAAACTTAATGTTCAGATAAAGACACATATCTGGAAAAACAAATAATTAGGATATATATTACACTACTTCATTAAATTGAACTGATAATTGTCTTATTTAGGAAAAAATGATGGCAGATTTTAATTTCTAATACATACTTGTATATTCCTAAAAGATACTAAGGGTCAATTATTTTTACCATAAAATTATTTCTGCAACAAAAGATTACAATTTTACTTATGTATTACTTTTTCACAAGGCCTTTGAGACAAGATTCATGAATTTATTATTGGTTCTTCTCTGTATTATTTAGTCCTTATTAAAACTTTAGTCATAATATTTATAATAGACTGGATATTAAATTCTAGAATTAGAATTTAAAGTGTTTATGACATAATTAATTACCACCATTTGAAAATAAAAATATAGTACCTATATATTATTAATGATCCTGAAGTAATGTGCTAGTCTTTATTAACAAAATAAAATTTTGGCTAAAGCACAAAAGCATGAATACTATTCTGTATTAAATGTATAAAATCATTAGATTTGTAAATGACTTATTTAACTGTGATTATTTGCAATAAATCTTCTGCAAAGGCTGTATACGTAATAATTGCATATTGAGAGCATAGAAACATTTTGACTTTTTGAGCCTATCAGTGAACTATTGAAATATTTATCTGGAAATAAAACAATATACTCAGGGAAGTGTTGTAAAATTTAACCTAAATTAAAAAGTTTAAATAACAAAATCAAAAAATATTTGCACATACACATTTCCAGTCACTGAAAAAAAGACTAATTTATAGTTAAATAAATGCAATTCTAAATTTAGCCCTCTAAGCTAATTGCAAAATATAAAATGAAATCCTGAATGTAATTAAGTGTATAAACCACATTAATGTGATAAATATTAGAGGGAGAAGTAAAATTACTATAAATTCAAAACATGGTGAGACATTGCTAATGCACTTCTTAGGAAATTTAAAAATTTAAATGTGGCAAAGTGAATAAATTCAATAACACCTCCTTAACTAAGTAAGTCACTAAGTAAAACAAATACACAAAAATCTATTATTTCATGTATATATTAGAAAGCGCAACAATATTGATGTATTTGTAAGAGAAAGATAAAAATTTTAAAATTAAAAAAGAAATATGCATAAAATATTTAGGAGTCTAAACAATAAGTTAACCTATGGAATATCTTTGTGTACACTTAGCCACTTTAAACTACTATACAGAACAAAACATGTGGCACAATGTTTTTGCAAAAGCTATTGCAAAGATGTTCCTAAATAAACAGAGCATCTGTTTCTATAATTGCAAAAAGAGCTCATCTTTACTAATTTGGGACATGGGTTCATAGATAGGCAACAGCTGCGGTTTTGCCAGCTGCATCTTAATGTCCCTCACTTACCTCTACTAGAGAGCATATAAGTAGACACTGGCACGTTTTTTTATGCGAAGTCTCTTCTCCTTTCACAGAAATCTCCTGAAGGGTATTAACCATGAAGTTTTGTCAAGTATTTTTTCTTCCAGGGAAAGGTAGATGCTAGATCTCTGGAAGTCAGTCTTAGCAATTTAACATTAAAAAATCGTGAGTTAAAAGAATGAAAGAGGAGACAGTAAGGACCTTCTACAACTTGCTTCATCCTCTCACAGCCTGGGACCCAAAACATTGGCTCAATTTAATTGCAGAGAAAATATCTTTAGTAGAAAGTGAGGAAAGGAAGAAAACTGTTTTATTATTGTTACCTTCTTAAAACATGATTGCATGATATTATCTAATTCTCTCTCTTTTGTCCCTATGTTTTCTCTCTGTCCCAGAATAGTTTAGAAGGAGAACAACGGAGTGTTTATTCTTGCTCTGAGGATTCATGTTTCTCTGATAACTGCAGTACAAGCTGGCATGATGTGATGTACATACTACAGCAGATTGCACCAGACAAGTACTAACTGAGCCAATTATCCAGGCAAAATTTTTCTATGAGAATTGGACTTACTGCAGAACACTAATGTATTCTGATACACACACACACACACACACACACACACACACACACACACACACACACAGCTCAGGAGCTAATAGCTCTTGATAGGAAAAGAGTTTTGAGGTACCATTTACATCCTAGGTAAGCAAAGATGTCCTTTCCCTTGCAAATGTGATGTCAGTTTTACAAAAATGCAGTGCTCTCTATTTGTAAATGTTGACAAATTTGGCAATAATTTCTACGTGTAAAAGAGCAGTGATTTTTGCTTGCTACTTCTGTCTGTTGTTTTCTTTTTAAATCAGCCATTCAACTTTTCAGTACACAATGCTCAGATAAGGTCTAGTCTAAGAAACTTTAATACTTTCCTAAATCCAATAAACTAATAATACTTAAAGTAGAGTGAAGCTGGGTGTGGTAACAAACTTTTGTCATTCAGCTAGCTGGTGTATTAGTCAAAAAAATCATTTGAGCCTGGGACTTTGAGATACTCTAAGATAAAAATATCCTTTTTTTGGACAAATATCAGTAAATAATTAACATGGACAGTAATCGTCAGCACTGGAATATAAGTACAAAAAACACCTTGCATGTATGTTCCAACACTTCTGTATACACTTTTTTAAATTAATAGTCGTATACTCATGAAAACCTTGGTTTTCTGGTTGTTATGATTTTAATCTGAGAACTAGTATAGACACTTAGGTGCTAAAGGCTGGGTCCTTAATATAGCACTGTTTAGAGGTAAGGCTTTTGGGAAATGATTAGGTCATAAGATTTCTGAACTCATTGATGGGGAATTGTTGTGTGTTACTAGAGACTTAAGTACATAGGGCTTATAGGAGTTCCTAATTTACTATGTGGATACCCTGAAACAATCTCTCTCTCTCTCTCTCTCCCTCAGCTGGAAACGATGAGTTAAACAATTTTAACAGCTTTCCTCCACCATGGTCTCTCTATCATGGTGGTCTGCCTCATCACAGATCCAGAAACAATAGAGCCAAAGCTCCAAAGACTAAAACAGCAGAAACTATGAGCCAAAATAAATCTGCCTTAATTTAATTTGTTTATATTAGATATTTTGTCACAGTTATGGGAAGTTGTCTAACACACTGACATTTAACAAGTTTAGAGGGATGAAATTAAAGTTTAGAGCCTTGTACAGGGTTTTGACATCACAGTTGGAAATAGTGCCATCTCAAAAATCAATTGTATTCATCAGAGAAATTACTCAGAACATATCTGATCACACCTGAATCTTATTGCAATTTCTGTAGTACCTATATGACTATAAATAACTGATATCTGAGACTTCATCTGTCGTCAGCTATACCACTAGCATTCATTACCTCAAAGATTTGTAAGCCAAGTCTCATCATCCCTCTTCCCTTGGACAAATACAAAATTAGTTAATAAGCATATCTAATGTTTAGTGTCTTCTCTTTAAAAATATTGAAATAATTTTGAGTATTTATAGTTTTATAATACTCTTACTTAACAATTTTGACACATCTTTAGATAGACAGAAATCATACCAATTTACACTGACAACTGGTCAGAAAGTTAGTCTCTAACCATTCTAAACTCTAACTTCTAGAGCCTCAATATAGTAACTTTCAGCAAAACCAAATTTAAGACTTATAATCTGAAGATCCCTCATAAAACAAAGGCATTTTATTGCACTGCGGAATCAAAGATGACACCATGATACAGAATTATGAATCTGAAACTTATATGACTAGAATCCAAAATTAGTATTTTTTTACTATACCACCTCAAAAGGCATTATGTAACAAGTTGAAGATGCATACATGCATCTACTAAAAACAAGTTATAGCCTCTTCATTAATCCTTCCCTGAAGAAAATGATAATCATTTTTCAGTGGCTACAGACTCTATCTGGTGCCTTTGAGTTTGTTTTTAATATTTGATTTCTTCAGTTGTGCTCAACTGTATGTTATGAGAGACAATAAGAAAGTAGCACATGTGACTCTTTAGATTTGTGCTGTTTTTTACCTTGAGAGTCATGTAATATACTGAATTCTAGAAATGGGCTGCAACTGAATTATGAATCTCTTCTGACAATAATTGAACAAGACACCTAGGCCAGTTCAATCAGTATTTTCACAAGCTGACTTATACGAAAGTAAGAGGCTTCTTTCATGACACCATAAAACACACTTTACTTATAGAGATGTCTCCCTTTGGAGTTCTAAAGACTAGGAGGTATTTAAATCTAGGCTATTTCTGGGAAATTTTAAAAACCACACGATGTGTAAAAAAGAACTAGAAAAACTTTAAAATTTGTATTTTATGCCAAACCGTCATTAGTATTTGGTAAATGGCTTACAATAAAAAAGAAAGAATTAAATGATTTGTTGCAGAAATTTATGTAACTTTTCTCTAATATGATGATATATATATATTGAATAAAATAGGAAGGACACTAAATTTCCAAGAAATATGATACTCAATTGTGTCAAAAGTTATTATTTACTATATTGAAGCTTCCTAGTCTTCACTGTGCATACATTCTTCTTTATCTTTCTTCAGCACCAAGATTGAGCTTCCCTTCAACATAGTAATGGGTAAAAAAGATGTGTGCTACTCGGCTACACAGAAGGTTAAACTCGAGGTATTTATAGATAATGGAGACACCTTGAGGCCATACTCTTACAGGAAACAAACTGGGTACACATGTTCAAATACTACAATGTTTCTCTGTTGTGAGAAACAAAAAGTGAAAATAAGTACCAAAATATATAGTAGATATTAGGAAATGGGAAGAAAATGTTTAAATAGAAAGGAGAAAAAGCAATGGGGGGAGGGGGAAAGTAGGAAAAAGAAGAGACAAAAATGCAAACAAAGCTGTTTTAAAGAAAAAGATGAAGAGGAATTAAATGGAGGGGAGAAGAATGGGGAAAAATTAAGATATACCATGTTCAGTTACAAATTCTCTATAATATTATTATATAGGTCTAAAATGTACCAATGTAATGAAAAAATGGAAAAAATGAAAGAAAAATTGTTTATTGCACTGATGAAATTTAAATTTTCCAACTTGTATTTTCTTATGTTTGCTAATATTCTTGTGACTTCCTAATTTCTGATATGATCCTATGTTTTGATTATTTTCTAACAAAGTTTTGTCCCACTGGAGTAAATATCTGTTCTATCATTAATGTAACCTGTATCTGTAAATATCATATTTTGATTGTAAATATTCTTCATATTCTTTTATTATTGTATAATGTTTTATCTACCTAGTCTTACTGCAAATTCAAAAAGATATTTTCTATATTTTCAGCTAACACAGTTAAAGCTTCACAAATATATATTATCCAGCTTTAGAACTAGCCAGACATGAAAATTAGCTGAACATATGATGTGAGTAGCTCTGAAGCATATTTCAAGTTCCTTTCACTGTTGGTTATAATTCATAATTTCCACAAGTGCTTGATTTTGCTGAAGATTTTCTATTTTTCTTGAGAATGAGAACCCCGGGAGAAACTGCTTCTCAATCCTACAATAACATGTCTTAAAATTTTAGAATCTGGAATCAAATTGGTGGTGTTAAGTGTGTGATTTTAAATAAATTTTTCTCTTTACAATTGTCTGTATTTTGAAAATGTGGAAATAATTTCACCTATAAATAGTGCTTATGAGGATTAAATAAGATTATGGCAAAGAATCCAAACCAATTTTCCAATATTTTAAACGCTCAAAAGTGTTATCTATTATGATAATGATTATTACTTAAAAATGTGCTAATATACTTCTGACAGATTCTTTTGACTTTGTCGTTTCAAAGTTTTGTGGAAGAGAGTATCTTGTGAAATCTCTGAAATCTAATAGAGCATAAGGAAGTGAAACAAAAGACACAAATTCTCCCCAATTTCCTGTTACCCTAACATCATAATATTTAGACTCTTATATAATGTATGATAACTTCAACTTACTGATTTGATGGGGGCTACTGTTATATGAGTAATGGCAGTTACTTCACAGTGGAGTCATTGTCAGTGGTATCTGCTCCATTCAAATGTACATCTTTCCTTCTTGGTTTACTAATGTTTATAAGAATGCTGTCCCTCCATATTCTACCTGACACATTAAATGAGATTATAATTGTTTCCTTGAAAAAAAGTTTTTTTGAGTTAGAGTTTGCAATTGTCTTCCACTCTCAGTATGCTACAATCTGTCTCCATGTATAGGTCTGAGGATTTCATGATGGTTATTTTAAGCCAGATATTTTAATCCTGAGCAAAGAGAAAAAAACTACAATTAAACAAGTGAAGAAAGTATGTGTCTTAGTTACTTTTTACTCATTGCTGGGACAAAATACCTGACACTCAAAATAAAAGAAGGAAAAGTTTATTTCTTACAGTTCTTGGAGGTTTCAGCCCCTTCTCAATTGGCTCCAAGGCAGGGTGGCATGGCGGGGCTACAGTTCATGGTAGACACAAACAGCAAGACAGAAACTGGCAAGAGAGAAAGATACACCCTCTTTCTGCCATTACATCATATCCTGGCTCCACTCTTAGGTGGGTGTAGCCCTCATACCATCAATCCAAGTGTTAGCTACGCAATTAACCAATCACAAATGCATAATTTTATGATGCTTGGGGGTCACTGATTTAAGCCATGACAGTATGCATTAGCTGACAACTGAGGTTCCATGAGCAAATAAGTCCTAGTATAATCTGCATTCCTAAAACTTTATAAATATCCCTTCCCAGTTTTCATTGTCAGTTATTCTGATCAGTGCTAAATATTTTACAAATAAAATTCTAGAGAGACTAAAGTAGGACAAAAGAAATAAAGATTTTTTGGAAAGGTGACAAGAAAAGCAGAATTCTAACCTTAGCACCTCAAACTATTTTATATGTCTTCCTTATTACCTTAAATCTTTCAATCATATCCTTACTTATATCTGCATATATGCTAGTTAGCAATTCATTTATAGAGTGTATTGAAACTTCTATTACCCTTTAGTTTATTTAATTTGTCTCATTTCCTTTCAAGACTAAAGACATCAAGATAAAGGTAACTAAAATGAAATTCAAGGTTTGTATAGAGACATACAATTTCCACCTTTTTAAAATGTTCAGTTCCAGACACATCTAGAGTGATACTTAAGGTTTCTCCAACACTACAATCACTTGGAGTTTCAGGAAAAGCAGAGTCACAGATATCATCCTACACTATCACCCCTCCCAAGAAAAAACATTAATCTCATGGAAACTAAATTGTCTCTCAAGCCATGGGGATTCTTTTGGAACTATGAAATGATAACTAAAGTAAAGTTCAAGCCAACATTGGCTCAATTTAGCTAGTCCATAAAAAAATTGACTTCTATTTTGCTTGCTGGACTCTGAAGCTCTTCAGGAGAGTAAACCTTCTCCAGTTGCTCAAGTGAGAATCTTTTCTAATGCTTCCTTATTTTACAGATCTTCCTAATTAATATGTCTATGTCTTGTAGTAACACCTCTTGATTTTTTTTTCTATGATAAGAGTCAAGGACCTAGTCTGCAGGATGAGTCAATATCTCCATCTCCACTTTGGGAGAATATCCTCTGCCTCATTCATTGATGAGACTCTGATAAACATAGATGACTCTATTCAACAATATGCAAAAGCGACTTACATTGTTTCTTTTTTGCAGAAAACACATTATTAAAGGAAGTATCAAAAAGTTAGTCTTTTGTAATTTCTTCTCTGCACAGAGACTATATTTAATTTAGTTAAGTATCATTTACACAATTTACTCATCTCTACATCTCTTTAACTTTTATTTTTACATAGCATTTATTTATGTATGGTCAAATTTAATTATCTTTCTGAGTTCCAACAAAGTGCTTATGAGAGTTTTGTCTAGATTTGGTTGTTTTTTTTTCTGTGTAAAGTTCTGCTCTTGGAATTCTTTATCTTTTTAGATGGAATCCTATAAAGCAGGAGACATAATGAAAATTTACTATATATCAATTTTGAAAACTTTTATAGATAAAATCATTACACGATTATGAATATTTGAACAGTAACTCTACATATCTTTTAACAAATTATTAATACAATGATATGATGAATTGATTTTCAAAGGAGACTTGTTTTACAGATACTGTGGCATTCAGGGTTCAGAGTCAACTGGATTGGCTTTGGGATCCACCTTGGGAATCAGTGCACCACATTTCTAGGTATGTCTCCATTGGTTCTGGAAACATTAGCTCCATGTCTGTATCTGCTTCCCCTTCACTTAATCTCTGGTAGCATTACTGTACTCTACTTCCAGGCTGAGATAAAATAAGCAGCTTTGTTACACAATTACCTACTGTCATAATGTTTTTGCCTTGGTGCCAGTTGTCTGTGGACTGAATTTCCTTAACATATGAGCCACGATAAATTCATCTTATTTTAAATTATGGGCATGAAATTTTCTGTTCAATAAGAGGAAAGTGACTAATACAGAAAATTAGTACTAGAATAAAAATGTTGCTGTCACTGTGCCTGATTGTGTGAATAGAAGCCTTTGGAACAGATTTTCAGGAGAAGTTTCGTTTCAAAATATTATGAGAAGAGAGCTAGGGAAAGCCTTTAATATTGTAAACAGAGCATAGTGGTTGATTCTGACCAGGGATTAATAAACCCGGGCATCAATAGGAATGTATAAAGTAAAGAGTAAGCTCAAGAGATTTCAAATTGGAACCAAGTACTTTGGGACTTGGACTAAGATCAGGAAGGATATATTCTGGCAAAACTTTTGTCTACATTTTGCCTGTGCTCTTAAGCTTTAAAGACTAAAATTAAGAACAGTGACCTAACTGATCTGGCAAAAAAATTTTAAAAAAGCCCAACATTCAGGGTGCAGAATGTATAGTGCTGGAAGATTTTAATCAATTTTACAGTGAAAATCAGTGGCGAAAGTCAGGGCATAAAAATTAACTTAAATTTTATCCCAGGAGAAGTCATGTAAAGTTGGGGCCAAAGAAGATATAGCTGCTAAAGAAATCAGTGCCACAAAAGAGAAAACAAGTTCTTTGTACAGGGATAAGGTGAAAGAGTTCTTGAGTGCATCACAGAAATCATACCTTGAGACTGAAATGTGGAAAACTTTCATTTCAAAAGAGAATCCTAACAACCCCTTTTCAAGAAGGTCCTACTAGGGCAGTGGTGGCTAACGTATAGCACACATATCACAATCAGCAGTTAGTACCATTGAAAGTGCTGTTATTGTGGGTTTTTTTAAACACAGAAATTGTTTTTCCTAACCTAAAACATCAGTATTCAGGTTTAATTGCAGGGTTGGCACTTTGTGATAAATAATTGGGTTTAGGATTGTAATTTGGGCACTTGGTCTCAATGATATTCACAATCAGCATCCTAGGGAATTGATTCCATGGGATACGTTTCACCCTGCTTATCTATCTAGGCACTCAAAGCAGACATAATAACACAGAGCTTAACTACTGCTCCTGCTGATAGCAGACCTTAGACTCAGTCACATGCCTTACTAGAGTGCAGAATGCAAGAGATATGGGACCAGCGAGATTTCCACTTAGATTTTAAAGGAAGCCCCGACAGGCCAAGAAACATGTCTCTGAAAGAAACATGCTTGAAAATAGTGAAACCAATGATACAAAGGAGATCACAAGAATTTGAGAGTACCAAAAATGTGGATCTTTCATGAGGAAAGCAAAATACAATGAATACAAACCACCCAAGAAAGAGATCATGTTGGCTACAACAAGGAAGGAAATATGGAAGAGCCTATTCAAGTTTTGTAATTCATATCTGCCTGTACTAGCCCCTTGTATTGATATGGAGTTCCAAGTTTTAAAGTTTACCCTCCTAGCTTCCAGTCTTGCTTTGATATGATCATTTTATAACCCTCTACTTCTTCCGTTTTGAATGGAAAAATTTAACCTGTGTTATTGTACCTTAAGATTATTGGTTTCAATATTTTTACAGAAATGAACAGGTTTTACACTTTTAAAAATTGCTGAAATTGTTGAGATTTTGGAGAAGTGATATTTTATTTTTGATTGTATATGTGACAGTCAAACTATGGCAAGTGGAATTATGAACTTGCTATTGTTTTTATGAGATTGTGTTTTAAGAATTTTGTATTGAGTGGAGGTGAGATGTGGTGGCCTGAGACTGTTTCAACTTGCTTGGCTTTTTAATCTGCCCTTTCCTCTCTGTCTTTGCTCCTCTGCTCTTTTTCTCAACACCCTCAACTAAGTAGTTTTGAGCCAACATATTTTCTGCTATAGTTTCTGCATTGGATCCAGCTGAACATAGATTGAATTCTCATAAAACAGGAGGAAAATTAAGCCTTTCCTTCTTCAGTTGTGGGTGTCAGACATTGTGTTCAGCGATGGAAATGTGACCAATATAAATATGTACTCAAATATTTACAAATTTGATGACATAATATCGTATGTGGAATAAGATTCAAGTCTATCGAGTGTAAAGTTTGTGCAATGCCATGAGTTAAAGGTTAAGCATTGCAAAAAGAAATAGAACCAATATTATCCAGATAAGAGTGTGTGTGTGTGTGTGTGTGTGTGTGTGTGTGTGTTGATCTGTGGGTCTGTGTGTCTGTGTGTCTGTGTGACTGTGTATTATGCAGGTATATCAAAAACTGAAGAACAACCTGGCGTTGGTAAGTGTCAAAACAATAGAATGAGCACATGGGAACTCAATTTCTCTGCCTATTCTAGGTTTAATCATCAACAAAAAATGACAATAAATTAAGTCCCGGACTTACAAAGGAGTTCTGTTCTTGGAAAACATTAATAATTTGCATTTGTTTATATGTCCAACAAAGTGTGTCTCATGCACTTTTTTTGAAATTTTATATACTTTTGATATAAATACGCAAAGTAAGGCATAAAAACCTGAATGTACACACACAAATATTATAAACAACCTATTTTTACTTTTACAGTTACCTTAAAATGGTGGCCCAGTACAATAGAACAACTGGTATAAAGGAGAGTCCATGAAGTTAGCTGACAAATAAGTGTTACTAACTGGTGGAGATAGGGGTGGTTGGGCGATGATGGAGTTGAAAAATCAGCAGCAGTAAGAGACAGAGGACAAGATAAAATTTCACTGATTTGATGTTGATGACAGATTTTTTGATTAACTCAATTCTATCCAGGCTCTTGAAAAAATGAGCCATTAATATCTGAGAAGTAGCTATTTTGTCTCATTATAGACAACTCTGTAATATTGGGTAGCATTCTGAATAGCCACTACAATCTTAGTGTATCGTACTATGCTGGGATGCTGAGCCTTAAAATCTAACAGTGCCTCTTCAAGTAAAGACAATTCCGTTGTCAGTGCTTGTATCATGAATCTCTTTTGTTCTTCACCGCATCATAGTCTTGGCTCTATTCATCTTTTTGCTGGGCCTCTAATTTCATCATGTTCTCATTAGTAACCTAAATACATTGTACAGTAAGAAGTTCAGTGAAGTCATTCTCTTGTAAGAGTAGCTCCAAATTCTTGATAAGGGTCACTAAGTTATAGATCTCCTTGGACACGTTTCCCATCTTCTCTAAAGTCCACGAACTTCATGAACAAATAGAGGGCAAAAGTTCTTAATTACATACTTGGTGACAACTTTAACTCACATCAAGCAAAGTTGATATATTTTATGGTCTTGTGGATGCTATAGTCCTTCCAAAATTGTACATAAATTGCTCCAGTTTCATCAATTGCCTTCACTGACTGATTAAAGCACATTTTCACCACTTTCATTCCTAATTATATGGATTTGAGTCTTTTTTCCCTTTTTAAATAAGATTGGCTAAGGATTTGTCAATTTTATTTAAACTTTCAAAGTGCCAACTCTTTGATTCACTAATGTTTGCTTTTTTTCTTTATCTCCATTGCATTAATTTCAGCTCTGATCTTTATAATTTTCTCCCTTGTGTAAAATTTGGGCTTGATTTTTTCTTTGTCTAGAATTATGAGTTTCAACATTAGGCTGTTTATTTGCACTCATTCTGTTTTCCTGATATGAGTGTTTACCACTATAAATTTTCAACTTATGGCTGCTTTCATTGCATCCCATAGGTTCTGGTATGTTTTATTAGCATTAATACTTAATTGTAGCTACTGTTTAATTTTTTCTTTAATTTTACACACAAGGACGTTATATAATTTCTACATGTCTATACATTTTTTGCCATTTTTTTACCATAGAATTCCATTTTCATCACACTACATACAGTACAATAATATGCATGGAATAATTTTAATTATTTTGTGTTTACTTAAGCAAGTTCTATGGGTTAGCCTGTGATCTATTTTGTAAAATGCCCCAAGTGCCACTGATTTTATGTGTATTTTCATTTTGTGGAGTAGAAAACTATAGATATCTACTAAATCCACTTGGTTACATGTTTGGATCAGTTCTGAAATTTCTTTGCTGATTTTGTATTTGATCTATCTATTGTGACAATGGGTTATTCATTTTCTCCATTACAATCATTTGTTCATATTTGATTTTTAATGTTCATTAATATTTTTCTATAGATGTTTTCTCTTATATTTGTTGTATATATATATATATATATATATATGAACTTTTTCTCTTATTCTTGTAGTTTTTACTTCATTATCATGTGGTTTACAATTTTATCTGTTTTTAATCAGTCTTGACTTAAAATTCACATTTTCTGTAATTAGACTAGCTACCCTTGTTTTTTTCTGGTTTTCTCTCTCATGGAGTATTGTGTTTCAAGCTTTGATTTTCAGTCTAAGAATTTTTTTGAATTAAATATGTTTCTTGAATGCAGCATATTATTGCATCTTGTTCTTCATCCACTTTGCAAACTATTTCTTTTGATTGGTATATTGAGATCATTTATGTTAGTGCTTGTAACTGATTTATATTGGCTTGTATTTCTCATATAATTTTGTCATATAATTTTTGTGTCGATGATTCCATGTCTTTCCCTTCTGTTTAATTGCTTCTACTCCTTGGTGGCTTCTTTCTATTGATACTCTTGGAATGATGGGATTTGTTTTCTCTTTCTAGAATGTTTTTTAGAACTCTTTGTGGAGCTAATCTGATTGTCATGAATTTTTTTCAGTTTTTCTTTGTCATGGAAGTATTTTATTTCTCCAATAATTTTGAAAGATATATTTGAAGGTTTCATCAGTCTGGGTTTCAGTTTGTTTTATTTTAGGACTTAAAATACTTCACTCTAAACTTTTGTTTGTGCTTTGACAAAACTGAAGCTAGAATAACAAAAAGAATAAATATTCATATAAATAAAATGGGAAATATAAAATGGAAAATTAAAACTCACACCATAAAACTTCAAAATAAAATTAGAGACTTTCACAAATATAAACTAGCATAAAAATTAAAAGAGAGAGAACTCAAGAAACCAAAAAAATAGAAAGAATGTTAAATTTCCTTTGACACATGTAACCTACTAAAATTGAAGCACAAAAATGGAAAGCCATAAAGATAAAATGTAAGAAGATAGAATCAGTAATGAAATGTTTTCCAACAAAGAACTACTCAGAACTCAATGACATCATGTCTTAATTTTACCAGGTCTTTAAAGAAGTAATGCAAATACCTCTCAAACTATTCCAAAAAAGTATTAAAAAATAGAAAACCTTTAAAACTCATGCTATGATACCACCTTTGTCTTGATACCAACAATCAAACAGAGACAAACTACAATAAAGGAGACACCAGAAAAGTACCTTTGATTGATGATAGATTCAAAAATTGTCAAAGTAAAAGCAAATTAAAAATATTCTAAATCTTGATCAAGTGGAATTTGTCCTAGAGTGCGAATCACTCAGCATGTGAAAGTCAAATCATGTTTCACAACCACATTAACAGAATAAAGACTAACTGTCATATGATCATTGAAATGGATGAACATAAAAAATTTAATAAAATTCAACAATGTTTAATGATAAAATTTAACAATTCAATACAATTCACAATATTTGCATTATGGGAGTGTTTTATTTGCCTATCGACACTTGATTCAATAAGTAAAATTTGTTATATATACAAAAGAGTATTACTCTGCCATAAATTTGAAAAGATTTTGTCATTTGTAGAAAATAGATGGATCTTGGAAACAATGCAAGGTGAAGTTAATCAGACACAGAAGGACAAATATTGCATGGTTTCTGTTACATAAGAAAACAATATAGAAAGAAAGAAAAAAATAAAAAACTAATTGGTAGGATTCTGGGAGATAGAATTTTTGGAGTTTGGAGGGTGGTCTGGGAATTAAAAGTGATTGAGATGTAATATCTCTGTACCCATATTTATCTACTATCTATCTATATCAATACCTCAATATGCATGAATGTAAATATATTTTATGTGTTTCCAACATACAAATATAGTAAAAAGTTAGTATAATAACCATTCAACACAGTAATTGCTATGCATGACAAAACCACACTCAACAGAGTAATGAATGAATTGAAACTAAAACTATTTTCTCTAAGATAAGAAACAACACAAGAATGTTAATCTTCACCACCATTATTCCATATAATTTTGGATTATTGAGCTTGTTCTGTAAGACACGGGAAAAAAGAAATCTCAGCTGAACAGTAAAGAAATAATGCAAAATATACCTGTTTGGAAAGAATCATAGCTTAGCTCGGTATGGCATTGTACACCTGTAATCCTAGAACTCAGGAGGCTGAGACAGCAGGATCACTGTGAGTGTGAGTTTAGCCCAGGCTACATAGTGTCTTCAAGGACAGCATAGACTACATAGCATTACCTTCTCTCAATAACAAAACAAAACAAAACCAAAGAACCACAGTTTATATGTAGGAAAAAGTGCTAATTAAAACACATACACCCTCATGCACAACATTCAGAAATAATAAATTTATTAAGGTCATGAGAAAAAAAGTCAACACAAAAATTTAAGTAGTGTTTTATGTACAATAATCACACTGCTGAGAAAGAAATCAATCAAACGGTCCTATTCATAACAAATTTAAAAAATCTTAGAAATACACTTAAATGAATGATGGCTACACATTTCTTTTAAATAATGAGAAAACTTGAAGACCACATAGAAAAAATGTAAATATATCCCATTTTCATGAATTCAAAGGATTAATTTTGTTAAAATATCCATACCAGCCAAAGTGATATACAGAAGTCATGCATTTTATGTCAAGTATCAGTAACATTTTTCAAAAAATAAAAATGTACATTCATAAAATTTTGTATGTAATGCCAAAATCATTGACTACCAAAGAAAACCCAAGCAAAATGAACAGATTTGGAGGGATTACAATATCGGATTTAAAACATAGTAAAAGCTATTGTAACTAAAACCGCATGACTTTAGCATAAAAACAGACACAAAACAATGTATAGAATAATCAGGATCGTATCTTGAAAAAACCAAAATTTCTTTGATAAACAGTACTGGAAAAATGTATACCTACATAAAAATAGATTCCTATCATTCACCATATATTTTTAAAAACTGAAAATATATTAAATGTTTAAATATATGACCCAAGTTATGAAAGAGACTTATAAAAACAGAAGGCAAATCTTTCAGGTCAGTAGAATGTGTCCCAAATTATGGGAAAAAAACAAAATTGACAGAATATTACATGAAACTAAAAATGCATGGGCAGCAAAAGAAAAAGATTAGCAGAGTGAGAAGCCAAACAAAATGGTTGGATAAAATATTTGTAAATGGTTTATTCATAAAAGGTTTAGTATTCAGAATATTTAATTAACTCAACAATTTAAAACAATTATCAGTAAAAAAGGGCAAATCACCTGAATATACATTTCTCAAAGGAAATATGCAGGTGACCAACAAGTATGTAAAGATGTGCCATATCACTAATGGTTTGGAAATAGGAATCAAACTAAGAATAATGTATAACCTCACCCAATTAGAATGGTTATGATCACAAAGACAAAAACAACAAATAATATTGAGAAACCAGGCAAAGGGAAATTCTGATATGCTATTGATGAGAATGTAAACTATAGAGATTATAAGAAATATTACAGAGTTTACAATTCAAATTACAACTAAAATTAAATATACTGCTTTAGTCCCACTACTGAGTGTATACTGAGTATATTCAAGGTTGTCAAAATGGGCATATGATAGAGACATCTGCACTTATGTGATTATTGGCACTTCCATGATTACAGAAACAGTATTCATAGTAAATATAGAGTTATCTTAAATTCCAATCAAGGAATATAGAATCATCTTAAATTTCCATTAAAGAATAAATGAAAAAAATAAAATGTGTTATATAAAATTGAATATCATTCAGACATGAAAATAAATGAAGTTGTCAGTTTTTATTTTTAATGACATTAATGGAACTAGAGGTAATTATGATCAGTAAAATATACAAGACACAGAAAGGCAAACACCACATTTTGCTACTTACTTGTGCATGTGGAAGCATTGAACTCACAGCAGCATAGTAAAATAATGATTACCAGAAACTGGGAAGTATCAGGAAGAGAAGAGATGGAGAAAATGATTAATGAGACAGAGGTAGTTCTAGATAAGATGAATAACACTTAAAATTTAAAATTAATTTTTATTTTTAAAAAAATTATTTCTATTAGCACAAGTTTGTAGAACATAATGAACATACTCAATGTGCAGATTTGGTATATATAGGTGACAGTTTTTACTTCTTTTTACATTCTCTTCCTTGCCCCTCCATCCACCTTCTTCTTCTAATGTGATATAGCACAACTGGTTAAGCGGTTGACAACAACAATTAACTGGATATTTCAAAACAGTGTGAAGGTTTGGGAAGCAACATATTCCTCATTTGGGTATGTTACTCCAATACCTTTACAAAACAGCCCAGCCCCTTCTCCACAAGGTACTTTTGCATAGATCATTGCAATAAGATTAGTTTTCTATGCAATCTGCTTTGCCAGTTTGGCCACATAACAATGGTGTTTGGAGTACAAGTGTCCTATATGGATGATATTTGGTGTCTTTGACAGGTTTCACTGACAAACATGAGTAAAATCTTCAGATTTTCTAGCAAAACTCTGCCATTTTCTGTGACTTGGCACACTTCTATTCAGAAACAGTTCTTGGATTCTTCTAGGCCTTTACAGAAACTGCAAACTTAACCATAAGCCATGAAGTTTCCATAATACATGTTTGTCATCATGAACGTTACTTGATCCACCAAGACATAATGTGGAGCATATATTACATCACTCCATCATAACATAGAAATGATATATATGCAATCTGGTCCAAGGAGACCATGGAAGAATCAATAAATTAACAGTAGAAATTACCAAAATGAGTATTATTCCCACTCCTATGCAGCCTTCTGTCCTAAATCCTGATTCAATAGTTTATGAGAGTTCCCTATGGCTAGGTAATAGAGGAAGACCTGCCACATTCTGGTTTACTGATGGTTACATGAAAGGTATGTATCACATAAAATAGGTACAAACTGCTGTTCCATTTTGAGACATACATGAAGGAAAATGATGAAAATAAATCCTCCCAGTGGGCAGAATTTTAAGCTATTTTTTCAGTTCATATAGACATAGAAATGGGTAGAAGTGTGATTATATATTGTTTTTGTGGACTTTGGCTCAGGATATGGTCAAGTACTTGAAAGGAGAATGACTAGAAAACATGATTAGGAAATCTGGGGAAAGATACATGTGTATAAATTTCTGTGAATGAGAAAAAAAAGTAAGGAAATATATTTATCCCATGTGAAATGTTACCAGTTACTTCAGAACAGAAGAATTTTGACTATTATGTACATAAGATGACTCATTCTCTGGATTCTAGACTCCTGTTCCAGTCATTGATTACAGTATACAAAAGGCTTATGAACACTGTGAACATGTTGAAAGGGATGGAGATTATACAAGGGATTAGAAGCTTGGAATTGCACTCACCAAGTCACAGTAACTATGGCCACTGGAGCATTCCCAGTCTACCAGCTGTAGAGATCAACTCTGTGTTTCCAATATGTCATTGCTTCTGAGGTCATCAGCCAACTGCCAAAAAACAGATTGATTAAACCTAATCATTTCTGTTAGAGGTGGTGTTTTGTGTTACAGTATTACTGTAATTTCAGCATTCTGGGAGGCTGAAGCGGGAGAATCACATGCATGTGCAAACCCAGACTAAGCAAATTAATAAGACTGTATGAAACCATAAAATGAAAAAAACTGAGGATGTACCTCATTAAGAAGCCTTTGGGTTAAATCATACTGCAGGAGAAGGAAGAACAAGAGGCGGAGGAAGAGAAAGAGAAATGGCATTTCATCCTTAACTGAATATATACATATTCTGAACACAGGTTTTCCTTCCATGTCTGCAAAAGCTAGCATTCATAAACTTATGGAATGCTTTACCCGCAATTATGACATGGCATGCAACATTGCTTCAGATAAAGCATCTCACCTTGTAGCAAATCAGTGGCATGAACAAGCTAATTTTTAAGGATTCACTGTTATGTATCACCAAATTCCCAATGTTCTGAAGCAGCTACCTTGAAGGAAAGGTTCAAATATAGTAATTTTTCCCCAAAAGACATAGTCCTGATTCTACTGAATTGGAAACTAAGATTGCCACTAGCCCACTTTACACCGTGAATGTCTCTGAATTAAAACGTACAGAAGAAAACTATTGTGCATCCTGGCAATATTTATCCAAACAACTAAAATGAAAACAAATTGGGCTATTGAAAATATAAATAAGGAATCATACATCTACAATACAGATTTCTTGGCTTGTTTCTCAATATTATCATGCTGTATGACTAAACTTATTGAAAAACTGTAAAAACCTAATCTTTCAGGACCACAGCTTTAAAAAAAGAAAGTCTGAGTCACCACACCAATCCAAAAACAGTAAAAAATAAAATTCTTCCTGAGTGCAAACCAAATACATTATAAGTAGTAAAGATAACTTTTATGAATACCAGCTCTTACCAAATTTAAAACAGAAATAAGGATGGCAATCACAATAATTAGATTATTTATTCCACATTTTGTTTTCAATTACATATCTGTATCACAATGAAGAGTGAATAGTTACTATGCAGGATATGCAATATACAGTGTATGCTTATACCAGTTCATACCATATGAACAGGTATATATTTGTACTATACACTATTTTTTCACTGCCTTACTTAGAATAATATCCATTGACTTTATGTCATCATATTTAAGTATTTCTTAATTTACTTTACAGTATTTAAACTTTGAAATGTCAAATAAAACAGTAAACATCATCCACGAATTTTACATCCTCATCTGGGGAATGTTTTAATGAGATTTATGTTGTGGGAAGGAGAGTTGCATCATGTTAAAAAGACATATGACCTTGTTATTTTCTTTGGAGATTATTTATAATTTGAAGAGACGCATATAAATTAACAAGGGATTAATTTCTGATCATTAACTTATGTATCAACCTGGTTGGGCCATGGTACCCAGATATGTTGTAAAGCATTATTCTGGATATTCCTGGGAAAGAGTTTTTATAAGAGAAAAATTATAAATTGGTATAATCTGGACAACTGATTATCCTTCACAACCTGGGTGAGTCTAGTCAGATTAGTTACTGAATTGAAAAGAATAAAAAACCTGATATTGCACATTTTCTTCCAGAAAACGTCCTTTATTATTGCAGTAAACATTAGTTTTTCAATATATCTCCACCCTTCTAGGCTGTGCAGAATATTGTGGTCTTGTTACACTCCATATTCATTTGAAATAATTCTTTACGTTCTCTCTCTCTTTCTCCTTTATACTCACTCTTCCCTGTCTTTCTCCCCAAAAACACACACACGTATACACACACACACACACACGTAACACACACAAACATATCTTATAACCTTTATTAACACAGATTAATCACCATGCAACAAGAGTCAATTTACCTATTTATCTGCTTATTTTTAATCAAAAAGTTGTAAGTTCCACAACAGGAGTGATTATTTTTGTTTATCAATGTCTCCTAAGTACTGATCTGTATCTGGAATACTTTCTGACTACCTAAATATATGCTTCATACTTCACTGAATGATTAAATGGGAGATTCCTTTATTCATTTCCAATACTTATGTTTATTTATTGCAACCAGTATAACATGTATTTTACTATAATCCCAAAATATAAACTAAAAAGCCAGAAGTCAGTATTATACAATATAAATATATGTTAATTGTATGTTTTAGACAAAAGAGAATATACTTTAAATTTTCCTTTTTTGTAATTTTTTCTAAAACAGATTTTGAAAACTTCTTCATGCCTTTTAATAGATTTTAGATTTATTGGAACAACTTTATGCAAATATATGGATTTATATACAAACAAAATAACTCATATGCCCAAGAGTTCAAGGAAAAATGTCCTCGATGTTGATATCCATAGGCCAATTTTTTTCAAACATTAAAAATGTTCTTTTCACACTTAGGAAAGGAAATGAAGTTGATTCATTTGCAGATAGAAACTAAAGAATGTCTGTTCTCTGATTTCTCCATTGCATTGTCTTGTTCATGAAATCCAAAAGGAAATATTTCTAACATTTGAGTAGATAACATTTTAGTAGATTACTAAAATTTTAGTAGATAAAATTCAGTAGAAATGTTTGAGTAGACAAACACTTCTACAAGCCATGTAATGAATGAAAACAACAGAAAACAGAATTTAATATATAAAAGTTCGAGGAGTGTGCTAGCCATCTAGTTACCTTGAATATAAATATTATTTAAAACTATTTCTTTTAAATGAGACATAGTGAAAACTAATGAAGTTATTTCTTGGAAGAATTTATCGTAAAAATTTAAAACACGGTTAAATACACTTTTCTGAAAATATATTTAAACTCCTAAAAATGCAAACTTTTAATTGGGGGAAGATGATTAATTTATAAAATATTTTTAAAGTGTTGATTGTATTTCTACAGTCTACTCCCACATGATTTCTTTGTCATGTTCACCCTGCTTTCTATCTCACCCCAGAGTTCATGGAAGTATCTCTTTTTTATGCAACATAGTCTTTTGGATATGACACAGTTTCAGAATCTTCAGGGTTTTGTCTTTTCATTAAAAAAAAAAAATTTCTTAACTTCATGTGAACTACCAGTTCTAGGGGATTGAATTTGCTATAACTCAGATCATTCTACAGAGCTTTGATACAAGATGCAGAAATGCTTACACTCATTTAAGAACAAGCACTCAGAAGCAAGATGATTGATTCTTCCTTTCAAAAACAGCAGCTCCCTCAGTCTGCTTTATAATTCTTTCCCAAATGGACAGTTTAGTTCAATCGAAAATAATGCAGTCCTGTAGAGAATATCACAAGAAGAAGGTTATAATTAATGAGTCTTGTAGTTCACTGTTCTGCTTAAACTGTTTAGTTTTCTTGCTGTGATAATCTCCATTTCTAAACTATTTTTGAGAAATACATTCTCATTAACCACTTTAATAAAATAATACCCCTGATTTATCTGTTCTCAACTTCAAAGAGATAAAATCACATTATCTGATTTCTGCAGTCTTTCATGTTTTAAAATGCTATGAGGATTATACTTTCAAAGATTTATCTTTCCCTTACTGTAAGGTATGTTGCATCATGTTTAGAAGTCACTAAATTTTTTAGTTAATTCACTATACAGAAGAAAATGTGTGGAAAAGTGACACAGTTTACTGAATATATTAATTTTCCTTTTTCAGAAAATTGTATTTATATCATACTAATGCAATAGGATAGAAAAAAATTACTCAAAATAATTGTGTTCATTGAAGAAGAACTGATTGCATATATGTGTGCATGTGTTGTGCCTGTTTTATAAATGTAAAAATAAACATATAACATCACATAAGTTTTCTATTTTAATTTTGATAATGTGCTTAAATAAATATTCATTTTTGAAAGAAACAAGAAAGTTGAAAATACACAGAAGCAAACAAAACATACAAACAGGAAATTAAATTGGAAACAAATTTATCTCAGGCTTCTGGGATAATCACTGTTTATTATGCATTTTCTCTAGTCTGTTTTTCTTCTCCATACCAACAACACATTGCATAAGTAGTTTATATCCTGAATAATTATCTCATGCCTATTGAGATTTTTATGGTAACATAGTAACATGCCATTTATATGACTCTTCCAGAAAGAGATGTGTTATTAATGATAGTAATAGTATCTTGATGTGTTGGTATTGATTTAACTCATCTCCTGTTTGAAATTTTATTTTTTCCTTAATTTTTATTCAAATAAATGAGGCCATGTTGAATATTTTGAGAGGGTTAAAACATTTATAATGAGAAGTACATCCTGAATTTAGTCCATGGCTTTAGCCCATTTAGAATCTATTTCAACATAAAATGTGAAGTAAACATAAAGTTAAAATATCACATGTATAGTCCATGTATACTGTAATATATTTTCATACATTTTACTGAATAACAATGTGTTTTACCATTTTGGTATGGTCTATTTATCATATATAAATAATTGTCTTCATTTTGTCCTTCCATAATTGTTCTAATGTTAAATCAATTTATACTCTCATATTTGAATATTATCACACAATTTGCATTATTTTTTATGACAGTTGATTTTATATTGTTTAGTCAGTTGTTATAACCACTGATGTGTATATTGCATCAGAACACTCAACCAAGATAAATATTTCACATAATTTGTGAAGATCAGCTTGGTTGAAGTCTTGATAGAAACACTGATAACCTACAAATTCATTTATTAAAAGGTACAGTACAAGACTGGTTGTCTTTGTACTGTTGTGTGACTTAGGACACTACTCTCAATTAAAACAAATAACAAAGAGTCTCTTTAGAAATAGAATTTTAGCTTTTTTTTTAAATTTTCAGCATGTATCTGTTGCTACATTCTTTGAGAGATTTTATTTTACTTATTAAGACAAAATATTTAGATAGGTTCTTGTCTCCAGTTTAAAAATGAAGAAACTGTACAAAATTCAGTTTATAAAATTATAAATACACAGTAGTAACTTGCTCAAGATGGCAAATCTCAAAAAAAAACAGAATACACACACATGTCTATCTTATTATAGAGATCATCTATTTCCTTTCCTCATTGTACTTTCCAAAATATAAATAGGTCTTATTTCGGCTAATATTTCACCATTTGCAACACTTTTTGTTGTAAAGACAAATTGCTTTTTACACTAACTAACTGCACTGGCCTGTCTTTTGAAAACACCATCATCCCTTGGTTTCTGTCCATGTAAGCCACTGATTTTCCCCATAAACTGTGTCTAGATGTCATTAATAGAGGGCTGTCTGTTAAGAATGAGTTTCATCTTCTTTTTTTAGCAGAAATTTTATTCTGATGCTCAGCAGTTATTACACTTAGTCCTATCCAGATAATTGTTGTGTCTCAATTTCTTGGACTTCAAAATGGGGATATAAGTTACTGCTGGATCTCTTTTAAAATAAAACATAAAAATAAAGTGTTAGAAATGGAATTCCCCTAAGATAGCTGTGATTTACAAATTTATGTTAAAGCTATGTTTTTTTTAGTTTGTTGGGTTTTTTTCCTCTTACTAGTCAAGGAAAGGATAATTTGAGATATTATAATTCTATAGATCTTGGTATGAATATTTTACTTGCTTTAGGAATATAATAAATATATTTTTAAATTCTCTATTGAAACAAAGACATTCTATTCAGTCTTGCCATTCCATCATTAATAATAGAACACAAGATGACAGAAAATAAAAAAGAAATAATACGAGTTCATTATTTCTTTAATGAAAAATATGAGACACATGAAACACATGAAAAATTTATTTTTGAATGTGAGTAAAGAGAGTAAAATCAAACAATATATACTGTTAAGATCTTTATCCATACAAGCAATTCTGAGATATAAATGTCCTAAGATTTTCTTACTAGAAAATCATTCTGCGTTTAACTCAGCACATTTATTTGATTTTGAGCACATTTTCAATTTTGGATAAAACACAATATTTTCAATGAAAAAAGAGAAAGCCATTTATAAGCTAACATTTCAGAAAAAATTTATATTTTTTTTGAAAAGTGCATAAATATCAATAAAAATAATATTTTATGAAATTAGGCAATAATATATTTACATTGATTTTCTTAAATGAAAAATGGTCTTTTGTAAACTAAGTAATATAACTTAATATTAAGAGTAATTTGATGAAAAATATTATGACATGAAGTAAAAATTGTATCACTTTAAGTATAATTCTGAAAAAATTGAGAATAACTAAAATACCTAGTCATGTATGACCTCATAAATATATTTGTTAATATTTTTCATTAAAAATCGTAGGGTTCTAAAAAATTCCATTTTAAAGATTGCCTTTGGATGCAAGTTGAAAGTCCTTCAGTATTTAAGTGGCCTACCTTTGTTACAGTGCAATCAACCTAATGAGAATATGTTACATTTGCGTCATAGTCCTAAATACAGTCACTTAATGACAGTATCATTCTTCCTCTTTAGCCTTCACCAAATTCCTGGTAAGTACAACATTATATATCAAAGAGTATTTAACTACATATGTAAAAGTAAAAACCCTTGGTGGTGCCATTACAGGATTTTGCTTATGCTTCTATATTGAATATATCATAATAAAAATTTATTTTAACTTTCCAGGTTCATGAATACAATTGCAAATACATTGTGTTCATATTGGAAGGTGAAGCATAATAATCCTTGTTATTCTACAGACAAGTTTTGTACATTAATGGAATTTTGTTTCAGTAAATTGTAAAGTTTATAACACAATCAAGTGTCACTGTATTATGATGGATCATGTTGTGGAATAAAATCACACAAAGTTCAATGGCATCAAAATGTTGTCTCTATTAAAAATGTAAAAGTTGTCATCAGATGGAGGAATATGATTCTTTACACAAGACTGTAAAATTATTACCTATTGTACAACTTTGTTATAACAAGGAAATTATCACATTATTCAAAAGATTGTGCATACAACCAAAGTGTGTCAACAGAAACTGCTGCAAGCAATCAGATTTTCCATCATATTTGAGAAAAAACATAAACTTTAAAAAACCAAAGCAAATGTGTTTGGTGAATCGAATAATTCACATAAGAAAGAATGATTGAATTATATTTTTCAAAATTAGTCATCTCCAATCTAATTAAGAGACTATTAATAACTTTCATAGAGCATACATATAATTCTGTGAATTTTAAACAAAGTTAGATTTAGTGCAGGCAGTTAGATGTCTACAACCAAGGGAAGGCTTGAGTGTCAGCTGTAGGGTAATAGTTGCTTTCATATTCACAATTGTAGTTATGGTTAAGAAACTGTAGGAAACAAGTGAAAATGTCATATATTCCCTACATCTGTGACATAGGTAACTCACAAGGATAGATGGAGGCTGGCTGACAGACAATTAGTCATGTCTGACAAATCCAGTATCAACAATTGCTGCCTCTTGTAATGAAGAAAAATGTCTTGCATCACTCTTCTGCTTTCTAAATCTTGTTCAAGTGCATCTCATTGACAAAGTATAGATTATATCTATAAACTCAATAGAAGAGATACCAAAATAAGACCTCACTGTGACATCAGCAAGATTTCAAAATCATACATTCTGAAACTCATTCTTTCATAGAATAATCCACATATAGAAATGAGTTCATAACATCAAAGAATACAGAAAACAGATTATAAAATTTAAGTGAAGCTAAGACTAAGAAAGACACAGTGAAGAATATAAGAAGGATATTTTCACTTCTCCTCCAAGCACAGAATAGGTGGATCTTTGAAATAAGGGAAGGACACTGAAGTGAGTACTCAAAGTCATTATCAATCGCATCTTCAGGGCTTTCTACTTTAGCACAAGTGAGAATCTCAGAATTTCATGTTCAGGTCACTATTAGCCCCAATAAACCCAAGTTCCTGGGCCATCCTAACCCCATGACACACTGTCATCCCAAAGTATTTATTATGTATACTGTCATTCTGGCATTTTTGCAATCTGCCTTTTTAGTCCCATGTTGAGGGTCATCCTGCAATTTCAGTGTCTATTTCTACTACAGCATAAGGTCATTCTCTACGGAAGAGGCTTAAAGACCACACATGGAGACAAAATTGTTCATTTTCTTGAGTCTGGGACCAGATACCTGACACACACATGTAAAGAAGAGGATTCTTTACTTGGTTAACAGGCTCAGATGATTCAGACCACAGTTGGCTGCTGCCAAAATTGAAATGATATGGTGTAAGGGAATTGCAGAGTAAATGTGTTTACCTAAAAGCAGCCAGGAAATGAAAAAGAGAAAGAAAGAGCCAAAGACCAGAACATACCCTTTCAGATTACATCTCCAGTGAACTAATACTTATTACCAAGTCCCAACACCAAACATAACATTAAAGTATTAATTCACTATTGGTGAGCACACTCATGATCCTACAACATTTCAAAAACTTTAGGGAGACATTGTAGATCTAAACCATAAAATTCTACCCCTGATCTCATGACTAGCATCATGTGCATTTCACTGTGAAAAACATATTTAATCCATCTATAAGAATTGTCATGCTCTTCAGTGTCAGCAATTCTAAAATGTCCAAATACAAAGCCTTCCAAGACTTGAAGCAAACTCATCTGTTAACACTTGCAGGATAAAAAAGCTAAAATTCCAACATAAAATGATGTAGGGAAAACATTCCCATTCCAAAAATGGTGAAATAGGGGAAAAACAATTAATTAGATCAAAGAAAGAATGAAAACCAGCAGAGCAAACAATAAATCTTGTGACTTGATGTCAAACACCTAGGGCACATGGTAATGGGATGGAAATTCAAAAGAGCTTGTAAAGCTCTTCTCCTTTAGCCTTGCTGATTATAATGCACAAACTCTCTTTCTTTGGTTGGGTCTGTCCTCTGCATACACTGTACCTCAACAGGTGTTCCACATTCTTGACATCTTTAAGTTCATGAGGTCTGCTTTATAGATCTGACTTCATGTTCACAGCCTCAAGCACTGTTCTCATAGGAATACTTTGTAGGCCTGATGTTCCTATCACATTTTTCTTTTTTTGGTCTCTCAGTCAATATTTTGATACCTGCGTGGAAGTCTCCATGACTCCAAAACTATTTCATTCTGCATGTGAGAAATAAACCTCATATAGATGATGCCATCATCTACCACCAACCTGAACAGAAACTGATCTCATAGGACAAATAAGGGGTCTCTGAGTGTCTAAATTGCTGAACTTGGAGAAACTCTATCCTGTGTAGTCTTCAATAAGCAGAATGCTCTGGGGAAGTCTTTTCAAAGTACATAGAATCTTTTGAAGAAATTTACCTTTTGGACATACTTGACCCTGAGTTGGGTGTATTCATGCCATTTCCTGAGGTTTTCTGAAGGTATCATTCCTATTATCCTGATGTAAAATTCTTGACCTTTCTTTCTTTCTTTCTTTCTTTCTTTCTTTCTTTCTTTCTTTCTTTCTTTTTTTTTTCCTATTACTACATACATATTTTCAATACATGATTACATCCACTGTAAGAGTTTGGTATATGGACATAACACAATCCAATTCTCCACTTTTTGCTTTCCCCTCCAACATAATTTAATGTCTCCAGCATCAGATGCAATCATATATATAGACTGAAACCCATAATAATAGCTAAAACCATGTAAAACTTGTAGGACAATTGTGATCACTCAAGGTACACATTTTTACACTTTATCCATATTGGATAAATCACTGTGCTATGATGTGTGCCAGAATATGTTCTGTGGAATAAAGCTCAAGATTTGTCCCCATTAATCAAAAATTCAAGACAACCCCCACAAATCTATACTAGTGGTCCAAAGTGCCACCAGTCAACACTTACAGACCCAGGATTCAGGCAAGATCATATACTTCTAGACTCAGGTCATCACTTTTAGGCAGAGGCCTCATATCTGCAAACATGACCCTTAGTTTCACCTGACTGACTGTCTAAGCCTACACCAGAAGATGCTAATGCTAGTGTTGTAGCCATTTTTTCCAATGGAAAAAGATGGGGGCTTTCTAGAGAAGACCTCTCAATGACTCAGTTGTCAGAAAAACTCTACTTGAGCATTATGTCAGACTATGATTAATGAACATGAGCATCAAACTCAATCCCATGGACCAAATATGAGGACCAATGCAGTGGGGCTCAAAGCCTTCTAACAAAGACGGACCTTCAAAGCTGAGCCCTATGGACTGATGTATCATGCCTGATTGCCTAAAGGTCAAACCTCCAGGGTAAACCATACAAAAAATTCTGTATATAGTGTCTCTAGAAACTATACAAGCTAGCATGTGAAGAAGTACTTTCTCTGTGAAAACTCACCTATAAAGATTGAAAGAGATGCTTTACTTCACTGTACTGACATCAGTCTAAATCTACAAGAGCACAAATAGTAGAAAGAAAATGAAACCACCAAAGCAAAAAAAAATATTGCATTATTGGTTGACTATAAAGAGTTGTAGATTTATAAATTGTTTGTCAAAATACTCAAATATTCAAAATATTTTGTGAGATATTTTAATGAGTTAAAAGATACCAGACAAGTAAACACAGGTATGTATCAATTAACAATGGGCATATGTTTTCAAAAATGTATTGTTAGGGAAAACTGTCATTGTAAAATCATTATAGAGTACACTCACACATGCCTACATGATACAAATCAATCAACACAGCCACTTCAGATAGTCAAATGTCATGGCAACCATTAGATGTATAAGGCTGCTACCAATAACATGTACTATACTGTTTTATAGTAAATTTTTATAAACAGCAGAAGTACCATTTAACATAAAGAAAAGTATAGTATATCAACTGCAAAAATAAGTAACAGTTACTTGTTATCATAATCAATTATTATGCACTTAACTCTTGTGGTATACTTTTATATGACATAAATTTGTCTGCTCCACAATAATGAAAATACATAAGTAATGAATAACAAGACATTGTTAAAATGGATAGGGCATCACTAGATGATAGAATTATTCACCTTAATTAGAACTTATGGAATATATATATATCAACAATAAATGATATCAAGAAAATATTGATTATGCAAAATATGAAATTCAACAGAGATAGGAGCCGCAAAAAGAATACAAATATTTCAGTATTTTAGCAACACAATTGCAAAAATTAGAAATTCAACATAGAGTTTTAACTACAACTTTAATAAAACAGAAGAATCAAAAAGCTAAAGGGAGATCATTTTAAATAATGTAGTACTAAAAATAAAAATGAAAAAAAATGTAATAAAAAATATGATGAAATTATGGGACAACTTCAAGAAAATGTATGTATTATAGAAGCTCTTGAGAGAGAAAATAGAACAAATTCATCTTTGAAGGAATAATATCAATAAAATCTCCCAAGTCAAAAAGAGAAATAAAGACTCTGGTAGGCAAAGTATGAAGAACCAGATAGATCAAACATACAATTATTTTCACTGAGACATGTTATAATCAGATTTTCAAAAGCACAAGAGAGAATGTTGAAAGTAACATGAGAAAAGTGACTGAAGACATACAAGGAATTTTTATCAAACTATCTGCAGTTTTCTCAGCAGAAACCTTTCAGGACATGAAGGTGGGATAGTCCATTCAAAATGTTGCTAAAAATTACCATCAATAGCACTGCTTCTGTATGGTTATAATTTAGAAATAAATAAGACAGAAAATAAAAACCAAGGGAAAATCTGAAATTTAAACAAGATATCTCATGCAAATGGTAATCAAAATAATTTATAAGTATCTATATTTAATTCCAGAAAGCATAGTTTTTGATTCAATAACGTTGGTAGAATATAAAGAGGATCATTATATAATGACAAAGAAGTCTATTCAGCAAGATATAATAATTGTAAATTTATATGCATTTAACATTTTACATATGAACATTTCAAGCAATTATTATCAGAACTGGAGAGTGAAATAGAAATATATTAGCAGTAGAATTCAATACTCCACTTTCAACAAGAGAAAAATCATTCACACAGAGTTTTAACTGTACTTTAGACCAAATGGAAATTACTGTAATATACAGAATAATTCCCAGAGCTGAAGCAAAATACACATTCCTTTCAAATATACATGGAATATTTTCAAGTTATATTATATGTTGAATACAAAAATATAATCATTAATTTAAGAAATTTGGAATCACATTGAACGATGTTAGTACCAATAGTGGTATGAAACTAGAACTCAGTAACACAAGGAAAATGGAAAAAAATTACAATATTCGAAAATGAAACAACACACTGATAACAACTAAATCGAAAATGAATCAACACACTGATAACAACTAAATCAAAAATGAATCAAAAGGTAAATGAAAATGAAGAAATCCAAAATCTAAACAGACTAATACTGAATAAGGGAATTGGATCAGTGAATTGAAACATCATAATGTAGAAAAGCCAAGAACATGATGCCTTCCACCATGATTTATATCAATAATTTTAAAAGGAATTTGAATTTAGATGTAATAATCATCAAAAATATAGTAAATCAAATATGTTGCATATTAAAAAAGATATACACTATGGTCAAATTAGATTTGTTCTTGGTACATGAAGATGTTTTTAAATATGTCAAGAAATAACTGAAGTAAGCTAATTACAGAATAACAAATACAAAATGATCTCTTTTGAACATACATACTTTAGAAATATGAAACCCATAGGAATAGAAAATAAAATTCTTTTTGTCTGGAGCTGGGGAAGGAAAAGGAACATGATGGTGGTAAGGTACAATATTCAGATAGGAAGGCTGAGCAAGTTCTGTATATCTAATTTACAACAGAGAAACTATGTTGAAGAACACTATGTTGTTAACATGAATTCTCTAAGGGTTACTTTTAGTTGTTCTAACTGATAAAACAGGTAATCACGTCAAATGAAATACTAATTGTCTCAAATATCAGATTCTCTTTTATCACAGATATTGTACTCTGGATATCTTCCTGAAAGGGTAAACATACTATGTCAATTGCCTTGAGACCATGGTGCTAGCAAAAGTAGTGAAAGTCTTCACTCCTTTCTTCCTCCATTGCCCCAAGATGATGGTTACAGTAATAGGAGATTGAGTCCATCATGTTTTCTTCCTTCATTGCCATAGAACAGCTGTGCCAGTGAGAGAAGTGTAAGTTCTCACACCTCCTTTCATCAAAACAGGGCAGTGCTGTTGGCAAAAGGAGTGGGATTGTAAGGGGTTATAAACATTACCATAGTCCACTATCAAATTAATGGGCCCTACATCAAATAGAACCTCCAAAGTATTAATATATTGGCAAGTAGGTTCTAATGACAGATTTAAAGACCAAGAATTGCATACATCTAGATGACATCCAAAGGAACACACACCTCCTAGAAAAGTCTCACCAAATTTTTGCAACATAAGAAATTTGCAGGCATCTACACAGGAAATAAAATACAATAGAGAATAGAAAATGACAAGATGAAGAAGCAAAATGCCATCTCAAATGCCCAACCCACCAAGGAAAGTCCAGAACATAAAAAGCTAGAGGAAATCAGAAGACAACAAATGGAACTCTCTGCAATGGTATCAGCACAAGTGCAAAAAAAAATGGAAGAGGCAACAGAAAAAACAATCCATAAGGTGCAAAAAGAAGTGATTATTAAAATAAAACTCATTAAAGCAGACATAAACATACAAAAAAGAGGATCAAGAAAATGATGGAAGCTATGAATGCCAAACAAAGACAAAAAATGAAACCAATGAAACATTCAAACAGAAATGCAGGAGGTTAGCAACCCTATTGAAAATATATACAGCTGATTGAATGAAGGGGAAAATAGAGTACCAGATCTAGAAGACACAAAAGTTATTAGTGATCAGGAAATTAAAGGTATTTTAAAAATCATACAAGATACCATGAAAAGTCAATCCAACAACTTCAGGATGAGGCAAAGAAAAACAACATAAGATTGACTAGAATCAGTGAGAAAGCCAAAGACAGTGCAAAACCATTAAAAATCTTTTCATAAAAATAATGATAGAAAACTTCTTAAACATAGATAAATAATTTGACATACAAATAAATGAAGCATATGGAACTCCTTGTAGTCTGGAACAAAATAAACCTATACCAAGGCATATAATAATCAAGAGTCCAGAAATTCTGCACAAGAAAAAATTATTAAAAGCAGCTAGAGAAAAGAAACTTATTACCTATAAAGGAAAGCCAATCAGAATCACAATAGACTTCTCAATACAAATCAAAGAGAGTTTCGAGTGAGGTATTTCAAGCCATAAAGTAAACAATCTTTGACCCAAATTGATATACCCCACAAAAATATTTTTCAAAATATGTGGAGAAGGGCCAGGGGTTTAGCTCAGCAGTATAAGCACTTGCCTGTCAAGCATAAGGTCAAGAGTTGGAACCCTGGTACGAAAAAAACTGATAGAGAAATAACATATTTTTATGACAAAGAACAAAGAAAATTTTGAACACCAAACCAGATGTACAGAATACTCTGAAGACATATGAGAAATAGATAACAAAGACCACAAACACATAAAAATGAAAAGAAACAAGCTGCCAGGCAAATAAGCAATTAAATAAAGGGAAATACAAGGAACAAGCAACAGGAAAATAACATGAAAAAGAAAAGCTAATATGTATCAGTTATAACCATCATCATAAACGGTTAAACATAAATCAAAAGAAACAGACTGACAGAATGGATCAAAAAGCAAAATCTAACAATATGTTACATTCATGAAACACATTCAACAACAAAAAAATAAATTCACAGACTTAAAAACCAAAGAATGAAAAACAATTCTCTATGGCATAGGAAACAAGAAAAATGCAGGATGAGCTATTCTTTTTGCAGCCAATGTAAACATTAAGCCAAAACCGATCAAAACAACAAAGAATGTCGTTACATACTTGTTAAGTGAAAACTCTAACAAGGAGAAATAACAATAATAAATATTTATGAACCAAATACAGGTTCACCCAACTGCATAAAATAGATATAAATAAATATAGAAAACCAATTAAGTCCTACAAAATTGTAGTGGGGTACTGTAATACCACACTGGCACAGATAGATAGATAAACTAGACAAAAAAAATCAACAAAGAATTAAACTAAGCCTGTGAACAAATGTACTTGGTTTGTATCTACAGAGTATTTCAACCAAAAACTTAAGTATTCACATTATTCTAAGTTGTCCATGGGACATTCTCTAAAATAGATCATAAATTAGCATATAAAAAGTTTAAGTAAATGTAGAGGAACTGAAATCATCCAATGAATACTATGTGATCATAGCACAATGAAACTGCAAATCAGTGACCAAAAAAAATCACAAAAAATACAATAATACATGGAAATTAAAAAACACTCTTCTAAACAATGACTCAGAGGAAATTAAAGACAAAATAAAAATACTATTATATAATAATGCCAATAAAACATTTTTATGGATTAAAAACTGGTGGTCGATTTAACATCAGCTGAATTACATCAGCAGGGCATTGAGTGTAGATGTTCTGTCTGAGGAAAGTTGCCAGCATAAATAGATATGCAGAGGAGAAACTGTCAGGTTTGTGTGTTGAGGCATTGTGGGTGCTCATATAAGTTGCTGTTTGAGCCATTGGTTCTCCTGGAGGAGCTCTGGTCCTAACATCAAGCATTGCTTCCTGGCTCTGGAGAGGAAGACATGTGCTGTTTGGTCTCCAGGATGAACTAGTCACGCTGGCTTCCTAGCATGTACTCCACTGTGCTTGTTGGAGAAGAAGCTCTGGGCCTCCATGTCGCTGAGGATGGCTATGGTGCTTTTCAAGACAGCCCTGGTCTTTGCTATGAGTGTGACTTCTTGGCTCCTGCGTAGAACCCTCAACTTACCAGCACAGCTCCTTCACCCTTCTGGCATAGACTTCCTAGTTTCACCGCTGACCTTTGGGCCTTCCCAGCATGGATCCGTAAAAGAGACTGGTTTGAGTCCTTCTTGTGGGCTCTAGACCTCCAGCTGGACTCTTGGGAGGCATTGTCAGGAGCTCTGGGTTTTTATCTAGACTCATGTGGGACACTGCTGTGGGACTCAGGCCCTTGGCTAAATACTCTATGTCTTTAGTGTTGTGGATAGATTTCCTGCATTTTCTTGTGTTAACTCTGTGTGGACATCATAAAAATAATATAAACTCCATGTCCTGATTCTAATTGTTCTGTGTGTAACCTCTGACTACAACGTACTGAAACTTATGAGGAAAAATGAGAGCAGTCCTATGATGGAAGTCTGCAGCAATAAACTCACACATCAGGAAAACAGAACCACCTAACTGAACATCAACCTTCTAGAAAAAAAAAGAAAAAGTGAAACCCAAAGCTCATACTGGTTAGGAAATTTTAAAGATAATGGCAGAAACTTATGCAATAGACAGTAAGAAAACAATACAAAAATTCAAAGATGGTTCTTTGAAAGGACAAATAAAATTGACAAATAATCATCCTCATCAGAAACAGGAAAGAAAAAGACATAATTTCAAGCAATTAAGAATGAAAAGGGGGAAATGGCAATAGTTCTCACAGAAATCCGGAGATCCTCAATACCTACTATGAGAATCTATATTCAAACAAAGTGAAAAGCACAGAAGAAATGGACAGACTCCTAGACACAATTGAATGGCCAAAAATAAATCTAAAAGCTAAACATGTTATAAACCTATGAAATTGAAAATGTAATTATAAATTTACCAACAAAGAAAATCACAGGCAGTGATGGATTCACTGTTGAATTCTACAACAAATTTGTAGAACTAATGCCTCTAATGCTGAAACTCTCTAAAGAAATTGAAAAGAAAGTGGTACTTCCAAAATAATTTCTATAAGCAAGCATTGCCCTGATTCCAAAATCACAGAAGGACATAACTAATAAAGAAAACTACAGGCCAATAACACTAATGCACATGGATGCAAAAATAATTAATAAGATACTGGCAATCAGAATGCAGCAAATCATCAAGAAGATTATACAACATAACCAAGTAGGATTCATCCCAGAGATGCAGGGATTTTTCAATGTATGCAAGTTAACAAATGTAATACACCATATTAACAGAACCAAAGACAAAAATCACATGATCAATTCAATAGATGCAGAAAAACATTTGACAAATTCCAACATCTTTCATGATAAAAGCTCTACAGGAAATTTGAGTAGATGGTCATTGCATCAATCTTATGAAAGTTATGTCTGAAAAACCAATAGCTAAAGTTTTATTAAATAGTCAAAAACAGAAAACGTTCACTGTATAATCAGGAACAAGACATGGATATTCATTATAACCACTCCTATTCAATATAGCTCTGGAAACATGAGCTGGAGCAATTAGACAAGAAAAAAAAGAAAGGAATAAAGTTAGGAAAGAAATCCAATGAGAAAAAAAGTTTTACTTGATGTGTTTACACAAAGCAAATGATATGTGCTTGTTTGTGTTTCCCTTTGTATTTCTGTGTGTGTATGTGCTCTTATGTAATCTATAATTTCATATTTCAAGTTTATTCCTTTTCTAAGAAAGAGAGACAGTAAACCATTTTTTCCAAACTTCAAGTCCTGATCTCACTTTGTGCTGTATTGTCCATTAATTTCTGCAGTTATAAGGCCTTCAGTGATTGCATGCTGGATTTCATGGGTTTTTTTTGTAAAATCAGATATTAATGCCCAGGAATATACAGAATATCAATCAATACCATGAGAATAAATTTAGGTAGTCCAAGTACAAAAACTACTGCTTTCAGCTAACCATTTTACAGCACACAAATAGCTAATTTTTTAAATTTTTTTTATTTTTGGTGATCCCAGGGATCGAACTCATGACCTCAGTTTTGCCAAGCAGGAGCTTAGGCCACTGAGCTAAACTCCCAACCCCTATTATTATCTAAGTAATAAACTCATTATAAAAACAACACAATGTACAAACATATCTTAATCATGAAAGTATAATTATGTAAATTTAATGAAATAAAAACTACTATAACAAAGTTTAAAGTAAATATCATTTTCAATTGCATATATATAACTGCCTTTATATGGTCATAAGTTCATGCAGGCATATTAAATAAGAAATAGAAATACAAGGTCAAACATAAAACTTTTATATATGAAGAGATCTCTTAATGGATATGTAGAGATGAAATAGTCATGATTTTATAAGTATTACTATCTAAGGACAAGAATTAGGTTATAATAAGTAAATTTGTAAAAAAGTTCAATAAATTCAGATCTGACATATAGAGTAAGAGCAATAATATGAACCCAACAAAAATCTTAATCCAGAAATAATGCAGTTAGTTTTGCTTTAGTAATTGTCATAATGTTTACAGCAAAATATTCTTGCATAAACATTCACATACCATGAATGTACAGTTAAATGAATTGTCACACATTAATATATAGACTTAACCATTATCTACAACAAAAAACAGATTTTCAGCATCATAAAAGTACATTCAGTATTTAATCTCATTCAAAGATAACCAGTAGTCTTGCTTTTAGCAAAAAAAAATTGCTTGTCTATTGTATAAAATTAATATACATGAATTTATGTATAATAAAATAAATAATAATTTTATTTTACTCAAATAATGAAAATAATATTCAATTCAAATAATGAAAACAATAATATTTAAAATCAAGTTATGAAATTGAATTCATTGGCTATTGGGTATACTTATGGCTGATTATACTAATTATGACTAAACAACTGTGCAAAATGATAATTCTATTTTGTCCTTCCACCAGAAATATGAGAATGCAGTAATTTTTACATCCTCGCTAAAATTTGGTTCTAAACTTTGAGGAATACAAGTTATTTAATTGGTTTTAGAATTTTATTTAATTAGAATTTCCTTGAATACTTTTTAAGGTTGAACAAATGTTAATATGTATATGAATGATTTGGAACATAACATTTTGATAAATAACCCAACCTTTCTACTGGCTTAATTAGCATAGTGCAAAAGATTTGTGAATTCTATTTCAAAATGATCACTAGCAGACTACAACTTTATTAAAATGACAATACTAACAATAATGAAAACAGTTTCAATAAAAGTCCTTACTAATAATATGCAAATTAAAATAAATGAAATTAATTACCATAGCATATTTATTTATTTATTTTTTGTTTTGTTTTTTGTTTTTGTACCAGGGATCAAACTCATGACCTCGTGCTTGCCAGGAAAGTGCTTATACCACTGAGCTAAATACCTGGCCTACATGTTTCATTTTCTAAGCTGAAAATAAACTGACATTGTATTTTATCGTGATTAGTTTTTCATAGTTTAAATGTCCAGTATAGATTCTGAGTTAATATTTCAACAAATTTTAATTTGACTAGAGTAAAATTAATAAACCTGAATCAATATAATCTGTTAGCATACTTAGTTTTGTTTTGATTCCAAAAGATAAAACTCTGCATGTCACTAAATGTTAATCCATTTAACTGTAAATTCATATATTTTGAAATCAAAGTATGATTAATTATTATAAACTTCCTTCAGAATACAATTACTGAGAAAGTAATATAAATATCATGTAGCCATTATAAAAATATGTTTGATAGTAATTTCACTGGTACTTGAACATACCTTAATATGTATCATAGGAAAAAATTTAAAATATGGGGAAATAAGTGTCTTTCTCATGAACAAAGGTCATCCTAGTATAGAGTGTTAAACAGAGTGTTACTCTTTCACAGCTGTTCTATATCCATTAACTGGAATGAATAATTAAATTAGTGATTTATTGTTGCAGATAAAATTGTTTGCTAATCAACTGATCTTGAGAGGGGATATTTCCTTGGATTACTTAGATGGCATCAGGTAATGCTTATAGGCAAAATGATACCTGGAAATCAGGATAACAAAATGCAAGAAAGACTCAACTCAAGTAGTAATTGCTTGCTGTGATGACTAAGCTCAATTAGAGCTATTTACTTAGTGTGAGAGCTACCTAATGAATTAGTAAGGCCCACTTCTCAGAGTGTCTGGTTGTGTCACGAAGGTATTATCTCTATTGTACTGTATATGATTCATGCTTCCCTACTTTTTAACAATGTTCCCATGCTCTATTTTATCTACAATGGTCTAAGAGCTTTTTCTGTCAGGTATACTATCAGGTCCTGACCTAGATCCCCAATCTCCCAAATGAGTGCATGGTTAAGGCTTAAATAAAATGAGACAAATGGTACAATTTTAGTGCTCTAGGAGGGTCAAAACCATTTTGCTGAATTTGAGACCCTGAGGGCTAAAACAAAGACTTCCCTCAATCATCCATTTTTATTGGTACTGAAACAAAGGGTGAGGAAACTAAGGAAAGTGCAGTCAATGAGCAAGACCTTGGGAGTCACTTCATGGAAGTCTCCAAATAATAAATCATGTCAATTTAGGAAAGCTGTGTTATGTCCATATGACATTTATGGTAGAAGTGTGACTGCGGGAGTGAGATTTCTTCAACTGCAGTCTTTATTTACTTAATCAGTGCTGGATCCAAGGTGTCCTCAGCTGTGGCCTTATCATTCTTTTACTACATGTCTCAGCCAGGACCAGTGATTCATAGAGGCTCACTTACTATGAATCAGCTCCCATTACCAGGCAAGGAGCCTAGGCCTAAGATAGGCTTACAGACAAATATAGAAAGACAGTTAATTTAAAATCCTGCTCAGAGCTGCTGCATAGTGGTTTCCAAAGGTATACCACAACCATACTTCCTTTGAGACAGTGGTCCATGAATTGAATTCTTGGAAATCATGAGCCAAATAAACCTCACCTCTGTAAGAGATGGTGTTTTGAGCATTGTGTCTCAACAATGAGAAAGATGATTAATATATATATGTTAAAAATGAAAAGTGACCAGAAACAAAACACATAAGCAGTCTGAAGAACTTAAGAAAATAGAATATTCCTGTTGTTTGTCTAAGAATATTCCTCCAAAATATATGTACAGTAAAACCATGGATTCCAATTAACTCGTTCTGGAAGTGTTCCTTAAGATGAGCCAACATTTCTAATAAATTTCAAATTGGAAATTGAGCAATGTATTGCAATATGAGTAGTACTTAGTGCTGAATATCACATTTTCATAACTAATTCAATGATTCTCTGTCTCTCTTTCTACCTCTCTGTCTCTTCCTCTTTCAGGATTACATCTGAGTGCTCTCTCGCTCTCTCTCTCTCTCTCTCTCTCTCTCTCTCTCTCTCTCTCTCTCCAATTGTGGATGATTGTCTTCAAACAGCAAGAGGTTATGGAGGATATGTCATCTATGGAGGAACCCTTAACTTCAGATGAAATTAGGGAATTGTGTAAAATGTGCGAAACAGTGCAAAATTTTGTGCAAAAGCACTACCCAAATAAGGGTGGAGCAGTGCAAACGACAAATCTGTTTCCCAACAATGCAATGTCAGCTCTCTGAAAACTCCCTGAAAGGAGACACTAGATGTCACTGGATAAGTTCCTTGTTAAAATTACATGAAAAGAAAAAGATTTCATGGAACCGATACATAGCAGTGATTATGTTAGTGATAGTGAAAGTCGTCCACAACAACAAACCATTTCTCTCTGGACTCCCTAACTCCAGCCACAAGGTTTTCAAAGGTAGGTGCAGGTTAACTGATTATTTTCTTTATGTTTGTATTTTGTTTATTATTTGGTATTGCATTACATTATGGCATCATTATTATTAGAATATTTTTGTAGAATATCTGAGTTTTTATTAGTTTTTAGTTATGGGATGAATTATCTGGTTTTCAATTACTATATTTCTTATGGAAAATTCACTTTGATATACAAATGATATGGATTATAATTGTGCTTTCAGAAAAAATTATTCTAACAAGCTAAAATTTTCCTGTATACATAAAGTCATTTGACAGCATAGAAAATGTGAATATTAGTTTTTTTAAATGTGATTAATATTGAGATAAAATCATCCTGAAGTAAGTGTATGATGTCAAAATACAATGATAAAAGTTTTTAGTACAGCAAAAATGTAAAGATAAAGAAAAGAAGCAGCTATGTCACACCACCACCTACTCATTATTTTTACACTAAATGCATTGTTCAAAGTGGCTACATGCATTCCTAAAGATAAGAAGTTCTTTACTGTTTCATGTAGATATGTAGGTTTAATTTTTGGCTCTATATTCTGTTTAATTTCTTTATCCATTTCTATTTATGCTAATATTATTGCCTTTTGAAGACTAGATTTCAGTACATTTTGAATTTGCATAATATAAAGCCTCATACTCTGCTCTTTTTGCTCAAGATGGTTTTAGCGATTCAGAAAATTTTAGCTCCCACAACATTTTTACAATTGCATTTTTCTGTTTTTATAAATAACGTCATTGATTTTTAATAGAGATTCTTCTGATTGCTTGTGTGGTGTGTACACTTTAGCTATACAAATACTTTCAACTTGCAGTATATCAACACAAAATATCATTCAATATGTGTGCTATATTTTATCAAAATTTTACAATTTTTACTACCTTTAATTCTTTTTCTCTAATGGATACCCTTTACATTTTGAAAAGCATCTGAAACCCTTTTTACCTTTGAACATGCAAATCTTTTCTTGCTTCACAAGCCCTCTGCTATATTTTCATCTCTGTTTTCTCTCTCACAGTGGACTCCAATTATTTTCTTCATGATAGCCATTCCTTCTGGAGTGTGAAGGAATCTCTGCTCTTTTAATTTGCATCTGTAGAATGACCAATGATGTCGAATATTTTTTCATATATTTATTTGGCATTTGTATTTCTTCATCTGAGAAGAGTGTATTCATCTCATATGCCCATTTAAGCATTGAGCCTTTGAATTTCTTATGTCACCCAGAAATGTTCACTGTCCCCTAAATTGTGTAGCATTTCAGGCACACTTAATTTAACCTATGAGGAACATTTATTTGTTGACTTATTAAATAGTTAACTCTTATCATTATTTAGATTGGAGTGTAACATTACATATATTTAGGGATGTTTTCTTTTATGATATTGTCAGATATTTATTGATGTTATTTGATTTTTAACAACCATAATTACAACAAAATGTTTGTTCATTTTTTCCTCTCCTTACTAACTGGCCAATTTTATGGGGTTAAGATGGATACCATAGTTTTTTTTATGTCATTGCATTTTTTACTCTTGTTACAGTATGTATGGATATGAAATGCATAGTAGTGGAGTTATTGAAGGCTGGAAAAAGATGATATGAATTAAATATAAGGTTTAAATTAATATTTAACTTATTAGAAAGTATTAAAATAATTGTATAATTTTAATAAATTCTTGGACTACTCACATAATTGCATAGGTATGAGAAGAAAACAGTATGTCCAATTTTATCAAGAACAATCATATAGATAGTTGGACAGCAACTTTTTACCAATGAGGTTAAAAATGGCATGTCATATGAAATAAGACTTGAATTAATCTTGATTCATTCCTATAATCACATATATTTTACAATATCACAATGAGTGATATTAAAGTTAACTCACTTTATATTTTTGTCACAAAAGAATTTCTACTTTAAGAAGCAGGACACAATAGAGTCAGAAATACTAAATGTAATCAGATGCAATAATTGCTGAAACAAACATGAATAAACTGAATATTTTTACATTTTCAAGTGGTCATTGAAGTCAAGTTTTGTATCACATACATGTAACCTCAGCAAATAGGCAGAGGCAAGATGACAGAAAACTTGTGATCAATCTAGTCAACTTAGTGGGAGCTTTTTTAAAAAAAGAAAAAGGAGATACAGGTGTAGCTCAATGGTAAAGCATTTACCTTGCATGTGTGAAGCCTTAGCTCCAACATCCCTCCCTCTGTCTGTGCCTGTGTCTCCATCTGTGTCTGTGTCTCTGTCTCTCTCTCTCACTCACACACACACACACACACACACACACACAAACCTGAATGTACACACTCACAGACACACACATCATAGATCAGTTACCTTATCTGACATAGTACAGTTAAATTTCAAATGAAAGTCTAGATATTTAGGCCAAATCTGGTAGGCACAATAATGGTCTCCAAATTTGTCCATTTGCTAATCCCCAGAATTTATTAATTTGTTAATTTATATGCAAATGGGAATACAGTTTAAAGATGTGAGTTACTATCCATAATCTTATTAAAATAAGATTATTTTAAATCATTTATATAAATCATACAATCTTTTAAAAGAGGTAGACAAAAGTGTAGGCCACAGTGACAATGAGAGAAGGACTCAAACTAATGTTACTGGCTTTGACTATGTAAGAAGAGAGACATGATTTGAAGAATGCAGATAGTCTCTAGCAGCTAAAAGGGGCAAGAAAATAGATTCACCTATATAGCATCAAGAAAGAAATGCAGCTCTACCAAATCTGATTTTTGAACAAAGGCAATTGTGTTTTATTTCTAATTTATAGAAATGTAAGATAATGGGTTTGCATTATTTCAATCCACCAAGTTTGTAGAATTTTTTTCAGTAGTAATAGAAAATGAATATATATGAATAGAAAAAATATATAAACAAGTTTTAGGTCAGAGTTACAGGTAAGTAATATTAGGATCTTAGTAATTACACTTGAGTACAGGAAGTCAGATTTTAAGCAAGGTATTTTGACAAAACATAATTAATAAAAATAGAAATATGATTCATGCTATGAAATTTTACTATTTTTCCAATATATTATTTGTCAGTGGAAGCTAATATGATGGTCATTGTCCAGAGGAAAAAAGTGAAAGTACTTGCTTAGTTTACAAATTAAGTTAGTTGACAGGAATATACCTCAGTGCCTGTTTTGGTTACTTTTCTCTCATTTGGAGACAAAATATATGACACCCAAAATGAAGGAAGGAAAGGTTTATTTAACTCACAATTTGTAGAGATTTCAGTCCATACTCAGCTGATTCCAAGGTGGAGCGACATGACTAAGGGGCAGAGTTCCAGGGCAGTGACAAGCAACAAGAGCAAGAAGTGCAAAAAGGGGCAAAGAGAAACTGACGAGTGATGTCTTATTAGTGAGGAACACAAAATATAAAACATTATATATTGCTGATCAAGCACTGTGTTCTGTTTATATCCATTTATCATCTTTTCAGAACATGTAAATTTTTATTGCTCTTATCAAAATACCATATAAAGGCTGAGAATAAAGTAATTTAAATTAATAATACTAAATAACATTAAATTCATACATTATAATTTGCAACAATGTGTATAGTTATTGGTGCATTTTAACGATCTAGTAAACTAAATTCTATAAGCATTTCCTAGGCATTTTTGGGGGAAATTACCAGGAATCAATCTCTGGACCTCATGTTGGGAGGCAGGTGATATAGTGCTGTTATGGTTTGTGTCTGGATGGTCCACAAGCCTTTTGCACTCATGGAGCTGGCTGAATCTAGCTTTTGTGATTGGTTCATTATCTAGCACTGGGACTAACAGTGTGAGTGCTCTGCCCCTTTTTGCACTTTTTGCTCTTGTTGTTAAAGAGAAAAAAACAGGAAAAAGGTAGAAATATTACAGAATTTCAAGAAAAGAAGATAAACAGTAAGAAATCACTATTTGATACATTACATATTGTTCTTTTAGAAATAGTTATTCAAGTTACAGAATTAAAGCACACAAAGTGGACACTCAAGCAATAAGAATGCAAACAGATCTGTTCAACAATCCAACAAGAACCTAGAAATATGGTCATCAATCCCACACACCCAAACATACTTGCAGCTATATCTTTTATAGAGCTTCCTATTTCCTCTTTTTTTACAATAGCAATTATACAGTTTTAAAATTTTATTTAAAGAGAAGAAAAAAAGCAAAACAGAAAAAAGGTTAGCAACAATACACAGTTCTAAAAGAAAGAAAAAGGAGAATGAGAAAAAGCCCCAATAAGACATCAGTAATTTATAAATTATGTACTGTCATCCTGGATGTAGTTGTTCAAGTTACAAAGTTAAAGGGTACATAGTAAATATCCAAACAGTCAGACTACAAACAGTTCTGCTCAAAGATCCAACAAAGATTCAGCAATATGGTCATCTATTTTACACACTCAAACATACATGCAGTTATATACCTTAGAGCACTTTCTTTTCCTCTCTTTTTTACAATAGCAATTACACATTTTGGTTTTATTTTTCTTGTAGTTCTTAGTTATTTTTTACACAAGGGACACAGTATGATGTGTATAAATATGATTGTTATTTATTTTACTAATGAGGAGAGTCTCAAGTTGTCACCATTTGCCAATGAAGGCCTCAAGATCATCATCTTTTATACCTGAGTAATATTCCATTATATAAAAATGCCACATCTTTTTCATACACTCTGCAGTTGATGGGCATCCTGGTTGTTTCCAGGATTTAGTTATCACAAATTGTGCAGCTATGAACATGGGTGCACATATATCACTGTGATATGAACTTTTCAGTTCTTTGGGGAAAATACCCAGGAGAATAGCAAGACTGAATGGGGCTTCCAATCCTAGTCTTCTGAGAATTCTCCATATGGATTTCCATAATGGTTGCACCAGTATACATTCCCACCAACAGTGGGGCAGTGTTCCTTTTTCCCTGCAGCCTCGCCAACGTTTGATATCAGTTGATTGCTTGATGGCAGCTATTCTTTCCACAGTAAGGTGAAATATCAATGCTGTTTTAATTTGCATTTCTTGAATGACAAGTGATTGTGAACACTTCTTCATGTATTCATTTGCCATTTGTATATCTTTTTCTCTGAGAACTATGTTCATCTCACATGCCTATTTTTGGAGAGGGTCTTTGAATTCCGGGGATTGATGTTTTTCAATTCTTTATATGTTCTGGGCATAATTCCTTTTTCCGAGGGGTTGCTGCTTAAAATTTTTTTCCCACTCTTGATTTTCTTTTCACTCGGTTGGTGATTTCCTTTGAAGTGCAGAAACATTTCAATAATGTGAGATCCCATTTGTTGATTCTTTGAAGTGTTTCCTGTGCAGTTTGCATTTTGTTCATGAATTCTCTGCCTACCCCTATGTCTCCAAGTCTTCTACCTACGTGGTCTTCCAGTATATTTAGTGTTTCTGTTTTAATATTGAGGTCAATGATCCATTTAGACTTTACTTTTGTGCATGGTGATAGGCATGGATCTAGTTTCAGTCTTTGGCATGTAGAGAGACAGTTTTTCCAACACCATTTATTAAAGAGACTATCCTTCTTCCAGTGGACATATTTAGCCCCTTTGTTAAATATCAGGTGGCTGAGTGTCTTTGTAGTTGTGCTTGCATCTTCTAATCTGTTCCTTTGTTCCTCAGGTCTATTTCTTTGCCAGTACCAAACTGATTTTATCACTGTGGATTTATAGTACTGTTTCAAGTCAGGAATTGAGATGCCTCCTGACTTGATTTTGTTGCCTAGAATTGCCTTTTCTATTCTGGGTTTCTTCTGTTTCCAAATGAATTTTAGTAGTGTGTTCTCTAGATCTGTGAGGTATTTCAATGGTATATTGATTGGGATTGCGTTAAATCTGTATAACAGTTTTGGGAATATGGCCATTTTCACAATGTTGATTGTTCCTAACCAAGTGCAAGGAAATGTCCTTCCATTTTCTAATATCCTCTTCAATCTCCTTTTTTAGTGTAGTATAATTTTCAACATATAGGTCTTTTACATTTTTAGTTAGGTTGATTCCTAAGTATTTCATTTTTTAAAATGTTATTGTAAAGGGCGATATTTCCATTATATCTCTCTCAGTGAGTTTTTTGTTTGTATACAGGAATGCTATTGATTTTTGAGCATTGACTTTGTATCCAGTTACACTGCTGAACTTGTTTATTACCTCTAGCAGTCTTTTAATGGAGTTTTTTGGGTCTTCTATGTAGAGTTACATAGAAGAGTTACATAGTTACACTGCTGAACTTGTTTATTACCTCTAGCAGTCTTTTAATGGAGTTTTTTGGGTCTTCTATGTAGAGTATCATGTCATCTGCAAATAGTGCTAATTTAACTTCTTCCTTTCCTATCTTTACACCTTTTATTTCTCTCTCTTGTCTGATTGCCCTGGCTAGTGTTTCCAGAACTATGTTGAAAAGGAGTGGTGATAGTGGACATCCTTGTTTTGTTCCTGATTTTAAAGTGAAAGCTTTCAGTTTTTGTCCACTTAGTATACTGTTAGCTGTTGGTTTGTCATAGATGGCCTTTATAAGGTTGAGGTAGATGCTGTGTATTCCAAGTTTCTGAAGGATTTTTATCATGAACATGTGTTGGACTTTGTCAAAAGATTTTTTTGCATCTATTCAGATGACCATGTGGTTTTTGTTTTTGGCTCTGTTGATGTGGTGTATTACATTTATTGATTTGCGTATGTTAAACTATCCCCGCATTCCTGGGATGTACCCCACTTGGTCATAATATATAATCTTCTTGATGATTTGCTTCATTCTTTTTGCCAGTATTTTGTTGAGAATTTTTCCATCAATGTTCATTAGTGAGATTGGCCTATAGTTCTCTTTTTTGGTTGGATCTTTCTCTGGTTTTGGTATCAGAGTAATACTTGCCTCCAGGAATGATTTAGGGAGGACTGCTTTTTTTCTCAATTTCATTGAAGAATTTAGGAGTACTGGCATCAAATCTTCTCTAAATTTCTTGTAGAATTCAGATGTGAATCCATCCAGACCTGGGCTTTTCTTTGTTGGTAAGTTTTTAATTACATTTTCAATTTCAATAGCTGATATTGGGTTGTTCAAAACTACTATATCTTCTTGGTTGAGCTTTGGTAGTTCATATGTTTCTAGAAATCTGTCCATTTCCTCTGTGTTTTCCAATCTATGTGAGTAGAGATTTTCAAAGTAGGTATTGTTGATCTTTTGACTTTCCATGGGATCTGCAGTAATTTCTCCCTTTTCAGTTTTTATTTCTTTCTCTTGATAAGGTTAGCTAGGGGTTTGTCAATTTTGTTGATTGTGTCAAAAAACCAGGTTTTTATTCATTAATTCTTTATATTTTTTTTAGTTTCAATTGAATTGATTTGTGCTCTAATCTTTACAATTTCCTATCTTCTATGAGCTTTGGGTTTAGCTTGCTCTTCTTTTTCTAGAAGCTTGAGATGGAGCATTAGGTTGTTTATTTGTGCTCATTCTGTTTTCTTGATATGACAGCTTATTGCTATATATTTCCCTCTTAAAACTGCTTCCATTGCATTCCACAGATTAAAGTATGTTGTTTCTATATTTTCATTGAATTGTAGGTTTTGTTTTAGTTCTTCTTTAATTTCATCTGTAGCCCATTGGTTGTTCAAAAGGCTTTTATTTAATTACTATGCATTTATACATGTTTTACAATTTCTTTTGCCATTAATTTCCAATTTCACTGCACTATGGTCAGATACTATGCATGGTATGATTTCAATACCTTTGCATTTACTTAAGAATGTTTTATGGGATAATATATGGTCTATTTTGGATAACATCCCATGTTCAGCTGAGAAGAATGTATATTCTGATGTGGTTGAGTTGAAAACTCTGTAAACATCTACTAAGTCCAATTTCTCACAGCTATGATTCAGTTCTGTTATTTCTTTGCTAACTTTTTGTCTTGTTGATCTATCTCTTTGTGACAATGGGCTGTTAAGATCTCCTGTTATAATTGTATGCTTGTGTATTTGGTTTTTCATGTCCATTAGTATCTGTCTTATATAGTTGGGTGCTCCTGTATTTGGCACATATGTTTTTATAATTGTTAGTTCTTCTTCTTGAATTTTACCACTAACAAGTATGTAGTGACCTTCTCTATCTCTTTTAATGATTTTAGGTTTAAAATTCACATTTTCTGCCAATAGAATAGCTACCCCTGCTTTTTCTGGGTTCCTGTTTCGTGGAATACTGTTTTCCATGCTTTGACTTTTAATGTATGAATTTTTTGGGGGGGTCAGATGTGTTTCTTGTATACAGCATATTGTAGGGTCCTGTTTCTTGATCCATTCTGCCAATCTATTTTCTTTTTATAGGTGAATTGAGGCTATTTATATTTATGGATATCACTGATATGTACTGGCTCAACTTTGCCAATATTTTCCAACTGTTTCCTTCTGCTTTTCCTCTTTTTAATTGCTTATCCTACCTGGTCATTACTTTCTTTTGTTGTTTTGGGGATTGTGGTCATTTTTATCTCCATCTAGTATGTCTTTCTAGTACTCTTTCTAGGGTTGGTTTGGTGGACATGAATTTCTTCATTTGTTGTTTGTCATGGAAGTATCTTGTTTCTCCATTAAATTTGAATGAAAGTTTTGCTGGTTACATCAGTCTTGGTTGAAGGTTGTTTTCTTTCAGGGCTTGAAATACTTCACTCAAAGCTCTTCTTGACTTGTGGGTTTGTGCTGAAAAGTCTGCCATGATTCTAATGGGCTCTGCTTGATAGGTGAGTTGTGTCTTTTCTCTGACAGCTTTTAATATTCTGTTTTTATGCTGTATGTCTGAGATCTTAATTATTATGTGTCTGGGTGTGGATTTATATTGATTGTGACTGTTCGGTATTCTATATGCCTCACTTATCTGCATATCATATTCTTTCCCCATGTTTGGGTAGTTTTCTCGTATTATTTCTGTAAATACTTTACGTATGTCATTTGCCTGCACTCCTGTATCTTCACTAATGCCCATTATTCTTATATTGTTGCGCTTGGCATTATCATGGAGCTTCTGGATTGTCATTTCATGCTGCTTTGTTATTTTTATAAGTTCTATCCTTTCCTGATCGCTAACTCTGATCCTGTCCTCAAGGTCCAAAATCCTATCCTCAGCTTCCTTTAGGCAGTTTTGCATGTTTTTAATAGAACTTTTTGTTTCTTGGATGTATCTTTGAGTTTGTTTCATGAATTCTGCTTGTTTTCTATATTGTTCATTCAAAATTTCAATCAGTTTCCCATGCTCATGTAGTTTCTTCTCTAGTACTTCTTTAGCTGCATTCAACAACTCTTTTACTAAAGTTGTTATTTCTATCTTTACATGGGAGAGTACTTCTAATTTGATTTCCTCTATAGCCTGATGCTGTTTTTTTTTGTTTCACTTGCTATCTTTTCAGAGATTCCCTGTGTATTACTTTTGGGGTCCTCTATTTCAATGTCTCCTATACTTGCTTCTGGTGAACTATATATTTGAGACTGCATTTTGCTTTTTTGTTTTGTCATTTTCACTCTGCCTGGTGTTTTCTATGTGTAGGAGGGGATCCCACACACCCTTTTCAGACACACCAATGTCTTACAGGTAGTTGGAGGGGGTTTTACCACTGGCCCTATTTATCCCCTGTACACCTCTATTTTAGGGGTATACTTACCACAATGATACAGTCAATCCGGTGTAGTCCAAAGTTCGCCACCTGGGAGCAAAGTTCCAAATTTTCTCACACTAACTGGATCCTGCTGAGATCTTCTGATGCTCCACGTGGGAAGGCTGGCCCATCTGTAGCAGTTCAGGGCAGTTTTCCGTCTTGGGTGGGCCTCCTAGATGTTCCCTGTGGCAGGCGGGCCCACAGGGGAGGTTCAGGGCAGCCTACCCCCTGAGGCAGGCTTGGGCTGAATTCTCTGTGGTAGGATGGGCCCTCGTTGGTGGTTAAGGGCAGCCTTGCCCTGAGGCAGAGGAAATTATTTTTCTAGGAACCATCAACTAATTTTGAGGTACTTACAAATAAAATAAATCTTTGGTGGCCTAGAATTAATGATAATAATTATTAAAATACTATCACTTTTTTTAACTCACTGTATCTGTTCAAAAATTATGTTTATCCCTCATTTGTTGTCAGTATTCAAATCTGTCTTCCTCTCAGTGAATAGGATGACAATTGTTAAAATGTTATTCTCTTATTAAACACTGGTTTCTAGGCTAATGTAAAATGAAATTTCCCAATAATTAACAATTTTGTCACACAGCAATATCCTAAAAAACATTGAGAAGATAATAGTCCTGCATTAATAAGATATTTTTCTCTATCATAAAACAACAAGGGAATGAATTTGTTTGACAATACCTGTCTGTAACTGTGGTGACAGAATAAAGAATTATTGAGGAAAACAAACTGGGGAATATTTTACATGCTTTGAATATGCATTTTAAATACTTCCTGTAGCTTTCCAAAAAATTCTACGTATTAAAAATTATTGTCAATTAAATTGCAGTCAGAAAAGCAATTTGTGATTAACCAAGTTGAGTCTTCTATTGAATTATTGAATTCCTTCCCAAGAGTAAGGAAAGACAGTTATTCTTGCTCCTACTGTAGTATTTTCAATATTATTGAACACATGACACATCTCTCTCCACAGTAGTCATTAAATTATAAGATTATATATATAATATACATTATATATACCTTCAAGTATATATTCAATATATATAACATACATTATATATATATATATATATATATATATGTTCAATTATGAGACTACATCTGTGTATGTATATACATACATATATATAGCATCATCTGAACCTCTGGACTTTTCCAGGGAGGCATTCATTGCCACTTTTCATATATAAATTCAGCTAAATTGTCACAAAAACATTGTATTAAATGAATGATCAGTTTTTCAACAATAACATAGAAAAGGCTTACACAACTGTATAACTTTACATATGCCTGTAATAAATTTCATCTGAATAGGTTCAGTTAATACATGGATCTAATAGAGATATATTTTGGTTCTTGGGCTGGGTGATTAGATCAGTTATAGTGCATATACTTAACACATGTAAGATCTTGGGTCTCATTAAAATGTAAAAAGAATGTTTGTGATGTACTAAGACTTACTTTTAGCTGAATATAATATACACAAGTAAGTGCTTTGGATAGTCTTGAGAGCATCTATATACTATTATTAGGATAAATATCCATGGTATAATGATGTTGGTGAATATATTTCAGATTGGTGGAGAACCAGAAATCTCCACTGTCCCTGTGAGGTGAAGCTTTTCAACATCAGTATTAAATAGAACAGATTTTTCCATCTCTTCCAGAATGACGTGATGAAACATCAATTAAACAGAGGTATAATACTCACCTACTACTACATTATTCTGATGTATTCACCTAGAAGTCTTGTCAAAAAGCAAAGGGAGTTCTTGATTAGTGTTCATGTTCTCATTTCCAAGAAGTTAAACATATATTTATTTTATAATTTTAGTGAAATCAATATAGATATACCACTAAAATTCTATTTCGTGAAAATGAGGACATATGTTGTGATGCATGACTCTATGTATTACTATCGATGTTACTCCATTATTGAGATAGGCGATTAGTGCTGGAGCCAATTGTTTTAAATCACTTAGTAAAATCTACTGAAGTCAAGGAGACCCAGGGAAAATGAACAAAACAGAGGATGCAGGATGATTGTACAGCTCTTGAGAACTGTGTATAGAACCAATCAAAAAGTGCGATTTTCAGTTCCTCATTTTTATATAGCATTAAGTCAAGCAAATCTTTCAATAGAGAAGTTTAAATCTGGTGCCAGATCAAGTGAAATTTTGATAGCACAATTCTTTCTATGCCTTATTTATATACAGGAGAAATCAATTCAGGAATTCCAGATAAAAATGTCACATTTCCTTTATTCTTGTGGCCCACTGTGAGTTTGTTCATCAACCTGCTCTCACTCTGAAGAGTGTACTTCTTTCTCACCTGCATAACTCTACAACACCACTGCCTTTTTGCTCTCTCTTTTCCAATTCTTTCTTCTGGGTGAGGTATTGGTTATCAGGTGATTAGTTGGATCCAGTAAGTGGCTCCACTCTGAATTCTAAGGAGACATAGTTGGCCACAGGTCATAAGGAGGTATAAGGGAAAAAATGGTCATTGGTGTTGTTAGATTCACTAGAGACATCTGATAGTGAAATTGGAGTTTTTTGGAGGACACCTTAAAGCTCAAAGAGTCTCTGACCTTCTTTAGAGATGTCCTTGGACCCAAGGAATCCTCTCTTCATATGCGCTATGAAATACATGGCAAGCACACTGCCGATTCCACTAAACTCACCAGTAGGTTATATCTTGAAAAACTGGAAAAACATTCAATCCAAACAATCTGGGGAAAAATACAATTAGTCTTCTTTTGTAATACTACTTGGCTCTAGTATAAGTTAGGAAATGGGGAGAAGTGGGTAAATTACTGTATTACACTTAAATTACATCAACTTTAGTAAAAAGGCAAAAAGTTATCTGAAATTCCTTATGTTCATGCTTTAAGGATGTTTTGTCAGAAACAATCCCTCTACAATGCCCTGAGAGATATTGCCCTAAAAGAGATCTCCAAACAGGAGATTTGCATCATTGAAGAATCTCTCTTCAGACCTCTGCCTGGGTATCAGGGGAACATGGAGCTCTTTCATCTGTTTAATGAAAGAAACCACACTATGTGGTCTCTTCAAACTCCTCCTTATATTGCTCAAGCCAGTAGATAAATATCACCCTCTACAAGTGACTCAGAAATTCCATCAGTGGCTGACTCCTCATGCTCCTCAGTTTAAGTCTTGCAGAAACTTGAAATAGAGTTTAGTACTGTTATAACTCACATCTTAAGAGAGTTCCCAGAAGAAGGGACTACTTGAATACAGCTTGGTGTTTGAGTGACGGAGAACCAACAATGAAAACAATATTTTGGCTGATTTTCAGAAGGTCTTTGCAGGGTTTCAGATGGTTTTACAAATTTGACCTTTGCTTTTGACCTCTCATGATGAGATTTCCAATTTCTCTTGGTCCTGTGATATATCCAGATTAAAAACAAAGAATCGTACAAGAGACTAGGAGGCATATAGATGAACAGTAAATTGTACAAAGAGAAGGAAATCTCCCTAGAGAGACTGCTGTTCCTCCAAAAGCACCAAATTGGGAATATAATACTGCAGAATGACTAGAAATCAAATCTAAAAATCATACTCACTCTTATCATGGATATAAAAGAATGCATTACAAAACCTATTAATTATGAAAAAATAAGAGAAGTTACATAGGGCAAACAAAAAATCCAGTTGCCTTTCATAAATTATTTGAAAATCAGTCCCATAAATATGAAAACTTAGGTTCATGTGTTAATGGGAGGAAGCATTTCATTTGTCAGTCAGCCCCAGATATGTCATACAAATTGCTAATGCTTCTCATGTGTCCCCAGATCCTTTTGTAGCCTTTTCTGTGTTCAACAATTGGTATCTGGATAAAGATAAAAAAGAAAGAAACTGGAACTACATCAGAGCAAATTTGTAGTTGTCACAAATGGTTGAGCTTTAAAGCACACACAAATTGTCCAAGGGAAATCTCAGGGATAATCAAGGAAAGAGCACTTGTTTTAAATACAAGGAAATTGGACACTGGAAATGCCAGTATAGGAGACTGCTCCCCAGGTTTTGTGTCAGATTACTGATTGATTGATCCATGGCACTAGAGGTTTGACTATCCCTTCTCCCAAAGAGGGCTGGGCTGGCAAAAACCCTTACTTCGCACACTGACAAAGAGGACATTAATGAGCCTGGAACACTCTGCAATGCCCCTGTCCATGTACATCGTCATCTCCAGTGAGGAACTCCAATGACCTTGGATGTCATTGGTAAGCAAATGTAATTCCTTATATCTATAAAAGTGGCTTAATTCTTTTCTCCTGATTTGGCATGTTGATTTGGAGATCAATTATTCAGCTATGAATTATATTTATCCTATGATGTCTTTTTCCTTAAGAGATATGCTATTAAAATTGGGAGCAGTTGTCCAGTTCTGGCAAACATTTTAGGAATGAAGCATCATCACCATTCTGCATGGAGACCTCACTGTTCTGCAAAGGCTGAAAAAGACAGCTAGTCCCTAAAGTGAACTCTGGCAAAACTTTGCTATGAAACTTGAGTTTCAGCTCTGATTATTGCCAACAACCCTCATGATAATTCAAAGCATTCCCCAAATTTGACAAAATATGAGTCCTTTAGAGATGCTATATGCAAATCAGCCAATATGGTAATGGTTTCACAAACCACTTATATTATTTTATTAATATGGGCCAAGTACAACAAGCTATGTAACTGTAAGACAACAAAATACTACCAGCTTGTAACCCAGGGGGACCATGTAGTGCCTGACTCAGAAACCAAGTGGCAGAAATATGTAGGTAGTTTTAAATTTTCAGGATAAAATCCAGCCCTATCTGGAATGTCTGAGGCAAAGAATAACCTGACATAAAACTATTCCTGTGGGAGTCTATAATATCTGAGGCTCAACTTCAAAAAGTAAGACTCCAGTGCCCCTCCAAGTACAGGAAAGAAGAAACACTAATGACCTTTGACTCACTGCAACATAATTGTACACCTGTGTCAAAATTCCTGCTTTTAAGTGGATCCAAAATGTGGATAATCTTACTAGTGCTATGACTTTCAGCTGTTGATATTTATCTACTATCTCTCTTTACCATGCTTTCCTTTTGAAGGGGAATGGGAATTAAACTCTTTTAAAAAAACTTCTTCCAAATAACAACATAGAAAATAACTTGATTGATAGATATGTCATAATCTGCATTATAAGTCAAAGAGTAAATATTCTGACCTACGGTCTCCCACTCCTTTTTAAGTATTTTATTCAGTTCTTTGTTCAGGACACCAAAAATCTCAAAAGAATTCCCCTGGGATCCACCATCATGTACCTTTTCAAAAGTACTAACTCCAATTTGTGTGTTATAGCATAACTGAGACAACTGTATTATGAGTAACCACATTGGCAATTGGAAACTGATATGCAAATAAGATTGTGGTAGTTTGGATTTTTTCCTCCAAAATTAACATCTGAATGCTGAGACAGTACTGCTTTTTATATTATCAATACCTATCCCTTCATACTACCGTTTGAGATGCATTGCACTGCTGCTCCTCTTTTTATAATTATCCATCTGAATTCACTATGTTCCAAAGAGGTCTCACCTTAAGAATGGTCTTTTGCTTGTCTTCCTGACAATTTGACAGCATTGTTGACATTCAAGTGTTATCTTGGAACCATGGATTAGCTAGATCAGTGGTGAACAGCCTATGGTACACAGGCCACAGCAGGCTGTTTGTATCATTGAAAGTTTTAAAATGTTCACCATCACTGAAGATCATCTGAATAATTTCTTCTCTGGACACATGATATATGCTTTATTATCAGAACCATGTGCATGGATGATTTTCTTTTATTTTTCCTATATTTGCATATATTTCCTTCATTTTTTTTTTGCTTCTTCTTTGTGGGCATTTAAAAAATGAATAACCAAAGAGCTTTGATTCAGTTGACTTTATTAGTTTATAGAATGATGAGCTTACTTCTCTTGGAGTAATTTTAACCTTTATGGTAAAAGTGTCAGAAAACATACCATATTTCCTTGTTCCAATGTAACAACATTTTTCCATATTTAGCTTTCTGGGATCCTTCATACATTTCAGAATTAAAGAAAAATTGTGGTGCACTAGGTGACGCAACTGCTAAAATATCTCAGAAACTTTTCATATAACAGCTTTGAGTGAAAAATCTGGATTATATCACTGGTGTTCCCTTTTTTTTCTCTTTGCATGTAACTACGAGTAGAATTTTCTGTTACCAATATTAGTTATATATTTTCTAATTTGAAATGTATTCATATTGACTAAGATAAAGTAAAAACAATATAAATTGAAAATTTTTGCTTCCTCTTGTTTATCCATGCATCTCACATTCTTTGGGGTTTAGACTTCTTTTGCTTTCATTTCCTTTAAAGTTTATTTCTAAGTCTCATTGAGTGACTTTATCAATTTATATGATTTTTCTGCTTCATGTCATGATTTTTACAAGAGTAAATCAATTTTAAAATTATTTCACTTACAATATATGCATAAATCATATACCTCTCCCAAAAGATGATAATGAACCATAGATCTAAATGGAAATTTCAATAATATGAAATATTTTGAATAAAGCATAAGAGAACATCTAACTGATATTGGATTTGGTGATGACTTTTTAAATCAAATACCGAGAGAAAATGCATAAAAACAGTTCATAATTTAGACTTTTCTTAATTTTTGCTTCTCTGTGAAGGTCAGTGGAATGAAATGACAAGGCACAGAATGGGAAAGGATCCTTGCAAAACACGTATTTGATAAAGCAGTATAATTAAAATTATACCCTTCAAAATCTCTCAAAAATTATTATTATGAAAATAATCCAGTTAATGTGTGAGTAATAATCTGAACATATACAATAAAAAAGAAGATATACAGATGAAATTTAAGCATATGGAAAGATATTCAACACAATACGATACCAGACATTTGCAAATTAAAATAACACAAAAGAATAAACAGAACATCAACTACAGGTTAAAAAATTACAATAACAAGAATTGATTCTTTCTAATGTTAATGTGAATGGTTAACATCCTTTGGAGGCTACTTTGACTATTTCTCACAAAACTAATCATAATTTTATCATATGATATGCCAATTTCTCTACTTGCATTTATGCAAATGATTTGAAAATATGTTTATGCAAAAATCTCCAGTGTAATTAGAAAAAAAAAACTTCATTCACAAATTTAAAACTTGATAATGAAGATATCTTTCAATAGATGCATGGATATATGCACAGTAGTAAATCAACACAATGATATATTATTCAGCTTAAAAACTAATGAACTATTACTGCATTAAAAGACAAATAGGAACATTGAGTCCATATGCCTCACGAGAGTCATATATTTGAAAACTCTGCATAATTCCATTACAAATATAGTTTTTCCTGGACTTAAAATCGGATAACATTTCAAGAAACCATTTCAACAACTTAAACTATATTAAGTAAAACTATGCATTTAATGTACATAACCTACTAAAGAGCTTGAATGTAGCAACACAATACACTGAAAAAAAAAAGTATCATTTGTTTCCTTTTTGGTCTCATGGCTTACTGGCACCTGTGACTTGCTGCTGTATCATTTAACAACTTCATGCCACATAGACTTAGTATAGAAAAGAAAAAAAGATCAAAATTCATACTATTTTTTTCACTGTGAAGATCAAAAATTATGGATCAATCCATAGTACAGTGATTCAGGAATTCAACTTTGGCAAAGGTAAAATAAATATTAGCATCATGTGGTTCCAATGACTCAGAGAACGGGGAGAGGGAGAGGACAGAGAAAATGATGAACATATATAAAATAGGGCATTTATGGAACTGAAATAATCTATGACACTGCATTGGCACTATAGATGTTCAGTCTGTAGAATGTGCAGCACGAAGAGTGAAAACTTAATGTAAATTTATTTCTTTAATTATCAATTAGGGGCTGGGGATTTAGCTCAGTGGTTTAAGTGCCTGCCTAGCAAGTGCAAGGTCATGAGTTCAATCCCCGGTACCAAAAAAAAAAAAAATTACCAATTAGTATCCCATCAATTTTAAATACACAAGTATAAAATATTAATAATAGAGGACATTTGTTGAGAAGGGAACTCTTGCTTTGTGTTCATTTCTTTTCATAAAGCTAAAACTGCTCCATAACAGAAATACATTATTTTTTATGAAAATTACAATAATTTACTTGTGTTTTCTACATATATAATGCAGAAAATTCACTGTACTTTTTTGTGTAATGTAAACATGCATCTCTCTGAATTCTGTATTTTATGCAGATGGTATGATGGATAAAATACGGATATGGTGAAATAGTGCCACCTATTTTGAGTCATGCCCTTCCCCCAAAAAGCCACAAGAAATTTATGTTTTATAAAGAACTTTGAAAAGTTTCACCCATGGATTTTTGGTGAATGAATTTGAAATTTAGAAATCACTTAAAGAAATAGAGACTGATGGAGATGTACATTTAGGCAAGAAGACCTAGTTGGGGGCTATTCCAAAATTCAAAACATTTTAAAATAAGAGAGTATGGTTCACATCATGTGTGGCATAACTTTGAAATGGCTTAGAACCCTAAAATTACAAATTTACTTTTTAATAATTTCAGATTACTTAAGTGAGAAACTCTAGGGAGCAATAAATAAAGAATTTTGAGTACATGCTTTTTAAAAAGTTAAAATTACAAATGATAGAAAGTACAATGTTCATTTATTTTCCCACAGTATATCCAATTTTGTTAGTTCCCTGTCATCTTAGTCATGCTTTTCTTTCCCTCATTAACTCTCTCAAGAATTGCATTTCAAAATTCATTTACAATCCACCTAAAGTTTGTGCCTCCTCAAATTCTTTCAGAATAAACTAACATGAGTAGTTGCTTTCCTTCAAAGAATTCATTTAAATTTCTTTTTTGCCCTACACCATGATTATTAATATATATGTTCCCCTGTTTTCTTTAGGTTATTGTAGGAAGAGATGTTATCTTTTGTTTTACCCTGTGCTCAGATGAAGAGTTACACATAGAAGTAGTTCAACTTTTTCTAAAGCTTTTAAATTGTGAAACTAATGATTTTGAAATAATGAATACATTGGCACAAATTATTTCATATTAAATTAACATATCATGAGACCACTTTTTATTCCATAAATGTAAACAGTAATATTTCCTCCATTTACAGCTAAACCTATATATTACTTTAAATCATTGCCAGTTAGCTTTTCATCCTAACTGGATGATTTATTTTAAACAGGTTTTTTTTTTACTTTTTTACTATTATAAACAACTGACTGATAAAAAAATTTCATTGAACATCCGAAATGCTAATTCACTATGTTGTGATCTATTGCTAGTGCAATTGCTTTGAAATTTTATCTAAAATATTATTTTAAAGTATTTATTCAAATTATTTCTATAATCATACAAAATGTTACTATATCATTATAGTTTAATTAATATATTAATTCTAAATATTTTGCCTAATACCAAATATTTTTTATAATACTCCAACAAACAATGTATCATCCAAATGTGTGATACCGTATTGGTAGATAACTTTATTTAAATGGGTAAGATGGCAGTATCTGCAATGTTTTTTCTATTTAAGGCAAATATGCTTTACTGTTTCTAAAATGGAAAATGTAGCTAAGCCTGGAAAAACATGCTTTAGCTATTCAATTGTAGGATATCATTGGAAAAAATAAAAATGAATAATTTTATTAGATTCTAGTAGTCACTGAAATATTTAACCTATCAAATTATTGGATAAATAGAAATAAAACCTATCCATAACAATAACATTTTAATGAGAACCATCTGAATATATTTAATATTACATATTTGTTTTGTTTTATACATATCCAATAATATGATATTTCCTTTTACACTCATGGTCATGAACACTGATTGAATTATTAGAATTTAAATCATTTCTGTCACAGGTTTATAGATTATAATAATTAACTGGTGGGTAACATTATATTGTGGTAATGTTTTACAAAAACTTAATCATTTCTTAGGGATTACTTATGGTTTCTACATGTTACAATTTTGGAGAGAAAGTATTTGTTAACATAATCTCAATATTTATGAAGTATTACAAAATGAATTGTTAAGCAAAGAATATGTCAATTTTAAATCTTACTACATTATCAAAGTGCCTTCTAAAAAGACTTATATTACTCATTTTTAAAGGATTTTTATATTCTGTAGTTAAAACCTTTAAGTAAATGTACAGATTGTCTAAAAATATTTATTTACAGAAACTAAAATACTCAATGTGTGACCACACTTAAAAAATACATTCTGAGAATATGCAATTGTATCCTAACCTAGATACATGATTTAGAAATAAAGTGCATAATAAATATATACCCAAGAAATAATATATTTATTAATGTATTTATCTTCACTTGATAACACTGCAGGATATACAAGAAACTTTAAAAATTAGATTCAGTACCTGAGGTAATCATAATTCCTATAATCTAATGTTTTCCTAATTAGAAGGCACAATTAAATATTTCAATATTTCAAGACTCAGAAAAAAGTAGAAAAATATGATCAGTAAGTTAAAAAAATAATAGCAGTTTGCATAAAAATTTTGGTAGTCTTACATTAAGGAAAGTAAAATGTAATGATTTAAACTACTTAATGAAATAAAAATAAAAATTGGAAAAAGTAGTTTATTATGGAAAACAACAGATTAGTGCAAAAAGAAGTGACATTAGTAAAATACAAACTAACATTGTCAAAAGCAAAAATCAGGAGCAATTGTTTCAACTCAGAATTATAACAAGATTGAAAGAACATCAAGCATAAAACGGTAAACAAAATGCAAATGAATGTATTGATATACTCTCAGAACATTGGGTTTTTGGAAAATAACCAAACCAACATTTAGAGTGTATGAGGTACTTGGAGAAATATTATGTACACATTTACTTCTTGTGAGCAGAAGCCTTTGAGTACCATACAAAACAGCAAGAGACTGAGCTAGACATTTATAGCAAATGTTTAAAGATCAACTTTGTTCAAATGTGCCTGTCAAAATTTCTTGGTCAAAACAGAAATAGGGGCTGTTCTCCTTTCAGTGTTTTCCCTCCTGTGGATTTTGAGCTCCACAGAATTTTCAAAGAGCAGATGATAAGACTCTACTGTCAAAGATATATGCTGTTTCATGCCTCCTATTTCTTCCAGGTAAAACATCATAAATACTTTGGGAAGGTAAAAGAAACAATAGGGCACTAGGAATATTGAATAAAAAGTCTGGGGAAGGGAAAAGAAAAAAAATTTCTTCTTTTGAAGGGAAGGCGAAAATGCATTCTGCATTATCAAGGATCTACTATCAGTTTCTAGAGGCTACCAACAGTTCTTGCCACATTATCTACGTTATGGAAGCTTATTTATTCAGAAACAGATTCTCTCTCTCTCTCTCTCTCTCTCTCTCTCTCTCTCTCTCTCTCTCTCTTTCTCCCCGTGTGTGTGTCTTATCACTTTTAAGCATTTTGATTGGATAAAGTCAGTCTAACTCAAGATAATCTTCCTTTTGCTTAACTAAAAACCAACTGATTTGTACACATATATTCCATCTTGAGAAAGTGTTTAACCAAATTACAGTTGTAAAATGCTACAATTTTCACAGGTCCTGTCTGAATTCAAGAAGTTGAAGTCTGTTCATTTCATTTGCCCATTTATTAGCTGGGTCTTTTATTTTGTGAGATCTATTATTTTTAGTTCTTCATATACCTCATCTATAGTCCTTTGCCCAATGCATATCTGTCTAAATTTTTGCCCAGTATGTCAGTTATCTCTTCACTCTATTGATTGTTTCCTTTGCTGTGCAGAAGATTTTCACATTTATATGATCCCAATATGATTTATATGATCTATGATCAGTAGATTCTTGGCATTATTCCTTGTGCTACCAGGGTTCTGTTCACAAATACTTGCCTACTAGTATGTTTTCAAAAATTTTACTTATTTTATCTTCCATTAGACACACATTTAAAGGAAGTACAAATGACCAATAAGCACATAAAAAGTGTGCAAAATTTTTCTCTATTAGAAAAATTGAAATTAAAACTATATTGAGATACCAGCTTGTCCCAGAAACAATGGTCATCATTAAATCAAGTAATAACTGATGCTGATGAGAATATGATAAAAAAGGACCTCTTCTACATTGTTGTGGGGATGAAAACTAGCAAAAACACTATGAAAATCAGTGCAGAAATTCTTCAAAATTAAACAAAATAAATTCTATTTGATCCAGATATTCCCCTTGTAGGTTTCCTTCCAAAAGAACTAAACTCATTATGTTACAAGGATAACAGCATACCATAATTACAGCAGCACAATTTGTAACAATATATATGTTCATCAACAGATGAATGGATAAGAATAAAATGTGATACCTACTAAAAATGAAGCCCTTCTGCACCATAAAGATAAATTTCAGACATTAGTAGGGAAATTGATACAATTTGTGAACATAAGGTTAAGTGAAATGAGCCAAACACACAACCTTAAATATCACATGATTTTATTGTATAGAACTCTCTCTCTATGTATGTATATATATAATTCATATAGATATACATACTAGGTAGCAAAATTATTTGGACTCATCCTAAAATTTTGAACACAGTGCAATATCTTTAAAATTCTTAGGGAAAGATAATGGTCAGCCTAAGTATTTTAGCCTATAGAAACTAACAGGAAAAATGAATCTGTATGATGATGGCTTTGGAAAATAGATAAAAATGTTCATATGCACCAGATTTTAGTAAATAAAATTTGAATTAGAATTTTTGGAAAAAGAAAAACAATCTGATAAATAAGGCCTAAACTCACAGCATAAAAAAATTAAAAAATAAATTAGTAAAAATAAATATATTTCTCAGGACTCATTGTATTTTATTTTTTAACAAAAATTTAAATATTTATGGCTAAGAAACCACATAACTACATGAAGGTATTATGATGGGCTTCTAGTAAACTGTACAAAAACCTATTTACTGTACTAAATAATAATAAATATATAATAAAAATTCTACATCATATTGCTAAAAATACAAGTGGAAAATCTGGAGTAACAAATAAATGAACAGCAATAATGTTTATAAAATTCTAAAGTAGTTGAGGGAATAACAAAAGTAAAAATATTTTACAAAGCAAATATTTTATTTTGTAATTGAACTCCATCTTCTCTTTTGAAATCCCTAGATTGTTTCTAAAATAATAAGGTAGATAGAAGGACCTAGAATCATGGACGTATCCTTAAAATTGAATGATAAGGACAGAAGGTTTCTAGACAATATTTCAAATTGTATTTAAAAATATTGTAATGGTCATAATGGTGTACTCAAGAATCAAAAAACTAATACACTAGAACAGAAAGTGAATTATAAAAATTTATTCTTATTGTGAGTCTATATACATAACAGATCAGTGTGGAATGGGCATATTGTAAATTAATAAAGAAGGTGCTATAACACTAATCACAAAAAATAATGAGATAATTAACGAATATGTAGAAGTTTTTATTTTAAGAGGATGGTAAGAGTAATAAGAATTTTATTTCTCAAGTGAAGTATGAGTTCTAATATTTTAGAGGAAGCATCCAAAGCAATATTAATAAAACCTATAGATTCATTAGAATCATTTTGAAAAACAACAAAACTTACAGATGAAGAAAAAACTATATATAAATAATTTGACTAAATGAACACAATATGGAAAAGTAGATTGTTATAGATTTTTAAAAAAGAGAGCAATATGCAATATAACAACCATCGTTAAGTTTCTTTCATTCTGCTATGAAAAACTATACTGTTATTGTTCTGAGTTTGTTGTTGCTGTTTATATCTTTTGCTTTTTATTTTTCTTCTCTGACTTTGCTCTTTTTAAAATAAAAAAAAACTGTTGGTCAACTTAATGCCAGAGGAATTAAGTCAGCATGGTGCTGAGCGTAGATGTTCCACCTGAGGAAAATTAACAGCATCAATAGAGATGTGGAGAAGGAGAAGGGAGGCATTGAGGCATTGAGGCATTGTGGGTTCTTCTATGTGTTGCTGTTTAAGCCACTGGTTCTCCTGGAGGAGCTCTGGTCCTCACATTGAGCATTGCTTCATGGCTCTGGAGAGGTAGACGTGTGCTGCAATCTCCAGGATGAATTCATTATGCTGGCTTCCTGGCATATACTTGAATATGCTTATCATCAGAGGAGCTCTGGGCCTCCTTGTCACTGAGGAGGTCTGTGGTGCTTTTCAGGACAGACCTGGTCTTTTTTTAAAATTTTATTTAAAGAGAAAATAAAAAGCAAAACAGATAAAAGGGTAGAAATTATACAGAATTTCAAAAAAATTAGTACTAAACAATCACTAGTTGACAAATCACACACTGTCATCTTAGAAATAATTGTTGAAGTTACAAAATTAATGCATTCGAAGTAAACATTCAAACAATGATACTGCAAATAGGTCTGCTCAAGGATCTAACAAAAACTTAGTAAGATGATCATATATCTTACACACTTAAACATACATGCACTTATATCATTTAGAGCACTTTCTATTCCTCTCTTTTTTACAATAGCAATTACATATGTTGGGTTTTATTACTCCTACAGTTCTTTTTACTTTTTACACTAGAGAAACAATGTGATATTTGTAAACATGATTTTTATTTGTTTCACTTATGAGGATAGTCTCAAGTTGCCTCCATTTACGTATGAAAGCCTCAAGGCTTTCATACCTATTTAATTGAGAATCTTTGTATCACTTTTTATAGGTGAGTAATATTCCATTGTATAAAAATACCATATCTTTTTCATCCACTCTGCAGTTGATGGGCATCTTGGTTGTTTCCAAGACTTGGCTATTACAAATTGTGCTGCTGTGAACATGGGTGCACATATATGAATGTGACATGACCTTTTCAGCTTTTCTCAGAAAATACCCATGAGAGGAAGAGCTGGATTGAATGGAGCTTCCAATCCTAGTCTTCTGAGAAATCTCCATACTAATTTCCACAGTGGCTACACCATTCTAAACTCTCACCAACAGTGGAGCAGTGTTCCTTTTTCCCCGCAGCCTTGCCAACATTTTTTATCAGTTGATTTCTTCATGGCAGCTATTCTTTTCAGAGTGAGATGAAATCTCAGTGCTGTTTTAATTTGCATTTCTAGAATGGTCAATGATGGTGAACATTTCTTCATGTATTTATTTGTGTTTTGTATATCTTCCTCTGAGAACTGTGTGTTCATGTCAGATGCCCATTTTTGGAGAGTGTCTTTGAATTTGGGGGGCTTGATGTATTTCAATTCTTTATATATTCTGCATATAAATCCTTTGTCTGAGGGAGGAGTTGCTGGCTAAAATTCTTTCCCATTCTGTGGATTTTCTATTCATTCTGTGGTTGATTTATTTTGAAGTGCAGAAACTTGTCAATAATATGACATTCCAGTTGTTGATTCTTTAAAGTGTTTCCCATTCGGTTTGCATTTCATTCATGAATTCCCTGCCTACACCTATGTCTCTAAGACTTCTACCTAACTTGACTTCCAGTAGATTAGGTGTTTCTGCTTTAATATTTAGATCTTTGATAAATTTAGACTTTAGTTGTGGGCATGTTGTTAGGCATGGGACTAGTTTCAGTCTTTGGCATGTGGAGAGCCAATTTTTCCAACACCATTTTTAAAGAGGCTATCCTTCTTCCAGTGGACATATTTTGGCCCTTTGTCAAATACCAGGTGGCTGAGTGTCTTTGTAGTTGTGTTTGCATCTTCTAATCTGTTCCCTTGATCCTCGGATCCATTACTTTGCCAATACCATGCTGATTTTATCACTGTAGCTTTGTAGTACAGTTTCAAGTCAGGAATTGAGATGCCTCCTGCCTTGCCTTTGTTGGCCAGAATTGCCTTTGCTATTCAAGGTTTCTTCTGTTTCCAAATGAATTTTAGGAGTGTTTTCTCTTGATCTGTGAGATATGTTCATGGCATTTTGATTGGCATTGCATTAAATCTGTATAAGAGTTTTGGGTGTATGGTCATTTTCACAGTGTTGGTTCTTCCTAGCCAAGAGCAAAGGAATATCCTTCCATTTTCTAATATCATCTTCAATCTCCTTTTTTAGTGTAGCATAATTTTCAGCATATAGGTTTTTTTAAATTCTTAGTTTGGTTGATTCCTAAGTATTTCATTTTTTTAGATGCTATTGTGAAAGGCAATATTTCCATAGTTTCTCTCTGTTTTTTGTTTGTGTACAGGAATGCTATTGATTTTAGAGTGTTGATGTTGTATCAAGCTACACTGCTGAACTTGTTTATTACCTCTAGCAGTCTTTTTTTGGGTCTTCTATATAGATTATCAAGTCATCTGCCAATAGTGATAGCTTAACTTCTTCCTTTCCTATCTTTATTACTTTTTTTTCTCATTCTTGTCTGAATGCCCTGGCTCCTATATTCAGAACTGTATTAAATAGATGTGGTGATATTGAACATCCTTTTCTTGTTTCTGATTTTTGAGTGGAAGCTTTCAGTTTTTGTCCATTTAATATAATGTTGGCTATTGGTTTGTCACAGATGGCCTTTATGAGATTGAGTTAAGTAAAGTATATTCCGAGTTTCTGAAGAGTTTTTATCATGAATATGTGTTGGATTTTATCAAAAGTGTTTTCTGCATCTATTGAGATGACCATGTGGTTTTTGTTTTTGGCTCTGTTGATGTGGTGTATTATATTTATTGATATGTGTATGTTAAATCATCCCTGCATTCCTAGAATAAGTCCCATTTGATCGTGATGTGTAATCTTCTTGATGATTTCCTGCATTCTATTTGCCAATATTTTATTGAGAATCTTTGTATCAACATTCATTAGTGAGCTTTCCTTTTTGTTTGAGTCATTCTCTGGTTTTGGTATCAAAGAAATGCTTGCTTCCAGGAATGATTTAGGGAGGATTACTTCCTTCCCAATTTCATTGAAGAGTTTAAGGTGTATTGATATTAAATCTTCTCTAAATTTTGTAGAATTCAGCCATGAATCCATCAGGACCTGGGCTTTTCTTTGTTTGTAAGTTTTAAATTGTGTTTTCAGTTTCAATAGCTGATATTGGGTTATTCAACATTGCTATATCATCTTGGTTGAGCTTTGGTAGTTCATGTTTCTAGAAACCTCTCCATTTACCCTCTGTTTTCCTCTCTATGTGAGTAGAGATTTTCAAAGTAGTTATTCATGATCTTTTGAATTTCCATGGGATCTGTAGTAATTCCCTCCTTTTCAGTTCTTATTGCATTAATTTAGGTTTTTTTCTTTCTTTTTCTTGGTAAGGTGAGCTAGGGGTTTGTTAATTTTGTTTATTCTCCCAAAAAATAGCATTTTGATTCATTAATTCTTTGTATTTTTTTAGTTTCAATTGCATTGATTTCTGCTCTAATCTTTCAATTTCCTCTTTTCTGTGAGCTTTGGGTTTAACTTGCGCTTCTTTTTCTAGAAACTTGCGATGAAGCAATAGTTTGTTTACTTATGCTTGTTCCATTTTCTTGATATGACAATTTATTGCTATAATTTCCCTCTTAAGTACACTTCAATGAATCTCCCAGATTGCAGTATGTTGTTTCCGCATTTTTATTGAATTATAGGTATTGCTTTATTTCTTCTTTAATTTCATCTGTAGCCCACTGGTTGTCTAAAAGTTTATTATATAATTTCCATGTATTTTATGTAGGTTTTGCAATTTCTTTTTCCATTAATTTCCAATTACAATGTGCTATGGTCAGATATTATGCATGGGATAATTTCAATACCTTTGCATTTACCTAAGAATGTTTTATGGGTTAATGTATGACCTGCTTTGGAGAATGTCCAATATGCAGCTAAGAAGGATGTGTATTCTGATGTGATTGGATGGAACACTCTGTAAACATCTGCTAAGTTCAACTGCTTGCAGGTATGGTTCAGTTCTATTATTTCTTTTTGTCTAGTTGATCTATTTCTTTGTGGCAATGGGGTATTAATTTCCTCTGTTATAACTGTGTTCTTGTGTATTTAGTTTTTCATGTCCATTAGTATTTGTCTTTTATAGTTGGTTGCTCCTGTACTTTGTGCAAATATATTTATAATTGTTAGTTTTTCCTCTTGAATTTTTCCTGTAAAAAGTATGTAGTGACCTTCTCTATCTCCTTTCATTATTTTAGGTTTGAAGTTCACATTATCTGCAAATAGAATAGTTACCCTTGCTTTTTTCTGGGTTCCTTTTGCATGGAATACTGTTTTCCATCCTTTGACTTTTAATCTATGAGTTTCCTTTTGGGTCAGATGTGTTTCTTGTATACAGCATATTGTGGGCTCATGTTTCTTGATCCATTCTGTCAATCTATTTCTTTTTATAGGTGAATTGAGGCCATTTACATTTACGGATAAATTAATATGTACTGGCTGGACTTTGCCATGTTATATTTCAGTTGTTTGCTTTCTGCTTTTCCCCTTATTTAATTGCTTGTCCTACCTTGTGGTTTCTTTCTGTTGTATTTCTGGGGATTGTGTTCCTTTTTTATCTCTGTCTAGTATGTCTTTCAGTGCCCTTTCTAGGATTGGTTTGGTGGGCATGAATTTCTTCTACGTTGTTTGTCATGAAAGTATCTTGTTTCTCCACTAAGTTTAAATGAAAATGTTGCTGGGTACATCATTCTGAGTTGAAAGTTGTTTTCTTTCAGGGCTTGAAATACCTCACTCCAAGCTCTTCTTGATTTGAAGGTTTGTGCTGAGAAGCCTGCTATGATTCTAATAGGCTTTCCTTGTTAGGAATGTTGTGTGTTTTCTCTAACAGCTTTTAGGTGTTCTGTTTTTATGCTGCATATCTGGGATCTTAATTATTATATGTCTGTATGTAGATTTGTGTTGGTTGTGATTGTTTGGTTTTCAAAGCATATAGAACACCAAACAATCACAACCAACATCTGGTCTTGGTTTTGAGCATGTCTTCTCTTCTCCAGCATAAAATCCTCAACCAACCAGCACAGCTCCTTCACCCTTCTGGCAAAGACTTTCTAGCTTCCCCTGCTGACCTTTGGGCCTTCCCAGCACGGATCTGTGAAGACTGGTGTGAATCCCTCTTGTGGGCTCTAAACCTCTAGTTGGACTTGTGGGAGGCATTGTCATGAGCTCTGCATCTTCATGTAGACTCATGTGGGACACTGCTGTGGGATTCAGTCCCTTGGCAAAATATTTTATGTCTTTAGTGTTGCGGATAGATTTCCTGCATTTTCTTGTGTTAGCTCTGGGTGACCATCATAAAATAACATTGTAAACACCAAATCCTGATTTTGATTGTTCTCCTCACAACCCCTTAATACAACATGGGTTAGATATAAAATTACACTAGTGTACAGTAAAAACTTAAGTAGTTCCACAATGTGTATATAGAAAACAGAGATGTAGTCCTATAAAATTTTCACAAAATATTTTATCCTCAAAGAAAAAGGGGAAGAATCAATTGAATAATATTGGAGAGAAATGTTTTAAAATAAATATTCCTTTACTAATAACTAAAATGTTGATCTTGAAGAAAGCCCAATGTGAACCATATAAGTAATTTCAGTTTTAAATGTTATATATATATTCATTATGACAAAACTTGCTATAATTTCTTATTTTCTAGATCAATAGTACAACCCTTTAAACTTTAAGAACTAGAGTAATAGGAAATCCTTGAAGGATAAATCACACTATATTTAAAGTTCTCATGTCTAGCATTAAATATAAAATATAATAAAAAATTTAAAAATTTGAAATAAAATATAGCATGTAAAATAATGTCATTCAAATACAAATCTAAAACTCATGTCTAAATATATAAAACTACAAATATTAACTGAATATTTATAAGAAATAAGTATTTTAAAAAATGTACCATTAAAAACACCCCAGTGAAAATCATGAAGATATAAACATACAGTATATGAAATAATGTAGAGCAAGGAAACCAGTTAAACTCATCAGTACATCAAATATTATTTACTTAAATATGTCTCAGCTATATGATTGAATGTGTTACTGAAACACATATAAAACAAATTTAATGTAATAATCAAATATAGTTATGAAAAGTATGTGCCAAAAATACATGTTAAAACTAGGCAACTTCCTCAGTATTGGGACATACTACTCAATATCCATAACATAATTTAGGGGATATTTAATTTGATTGATGGTTTTAGGGACTTCATTCCATAGATAGCTGATTTAATGGAAAAATATCATGGCAGAAGTACGTGGCACAGCAAAGCTTCTTGGTTTATGGAGATCAGAAGGCAAATCCATGAAACAGTGCTTGAGAGGAAGATGACACAAACTCAGATTCAAGACTCCATGAGGCAGATACATCACACACAACTGATGTTTTCTTAATCCAGTAAGATGTTCAAGCCAGTTAGATTGACACAATTAAGCTTAATTCCTACATTCCACTCACTGTCAGCCTGACACCCAAACATCTCATTAAGTCATACTTAGTTTTCGAATGAACACAGAGATGCAATTCTGCCTAACACAGTAGAACTATTGAATATAAAACTGAAACACAGTAAGTCCTCTCATAAATTCTCAACAGTGGCACATTTGAAAAGAAAGTCCACTTTAAACACTTTTCTGAAATTCAGGCAGACTCTCAGGTTTATTTTGAAATGCTTTTTTTTTAAAGTTATAAAATCCCAAAATAAAATGCACAGGGTAAACATTCATATTCCAACACGAAGAAAAAGGAGATAGAAAAACAATTGGATCAAAGCAAGACTGAGGCTCATCAGGGCAAATGTCAACTCTACATTTAGCATCTGTGGCATATGGTGGTGAGATGTGGGTTCTAGAATGTTTGAGGATGCCCACTGCTATGGCCTTATTGGTTGCACTCCAAGTAGTCTCCTTCTTATGTTGGTTCCACTCACTGTCTGAAGCTTTTCATGGTAGACATTTCCTTTGTTTTTCAGACTTCCTAAAGCATCTACTGTACCTTTGGCTTTGTCTCCTCAGCTTCACACACTACCTTCTTAGGCACTTACCTTGACATCTATTTAAAGGCTGCTCAAGCACACAACATTTGCATTATGCATGCTAATAAAAACAGCATCACGTGGAGGATTCCAATACCTGCTGCAGAAATATCAGCAGCCAAGTCCCCTTGTATTGTGGCTGTACTGGCCTCTCAATGCCTAGATTGTTAGATATGTTGAAATTAGTCCTGGGGAATCAATTCCTTAGGAGAACAGGATTCTCATGGCTCTCGAGTTAAAGGAAATGTTTGCACTTTTGCACCTTTTAGTGTGTCATGAACAGTGCCTTACATATTCTCAGATTCTTTATTCTTTTCCCTTTCCAAAGTAGTTTGTTTCCTTTTAATAGTGCTAATTTTTTCAGCAACTGCACTTTCTTTGGTGCAACTTTACATGCAGTTCATTTCAGACTAAACTTATGCTTTTTTCCCAAATGTCTTTGTTGTGTCTTTTGTCTTTGATTCTTCATATGAATCTGGCTTATAGCAGCCAGTAGTACCTATGCAACAAGCTGAATATCTTAGTCCCTGAATATCAAGCTGACTTGAAATTTTCTCCTTCATATTAATTAGTTTTCTGACTTGGATCTCAGCCTCCCACAAAATTGCAGACCATGAGAAAATGTAGAATTTTTTACCATAATATAACACATATGGTTTCTAATGTAATTGCCAATAAAGGCTGTATTCTCAAATGAAACACTCCAAACCTGGTCTTATTGTTGGAATCTTTTTTAGCATTCTAGTTTTCTTAATTCTGACTAGCATCACTCAATGAGCTTTGTTTATATCTTCCTGGGTTTCTTCCATCCTGATTCTTCAAACTTTTCAAAACTCTTTCAGCAAACCTGTCCCAAAGATTTCTGAACTCCATGGTCAGATATAGTCACAACAATGACCTCATTACCAGTACTAGTTTTTTGTATTAGTCAGGTCTTTTTCCCACTTTGGTACCTGGGATCAAACTAACAACCTCACGCTTACCAGACATGTGCTTATGCCACTGAGCTAAATCCCCTGCCCTATTAGTCAGGTTTTTCATTCTTAGACATGCAACCTGACAGTCAAAATTTAGAAAAAAAGAGGTTTAGGTTCCTTCATCATTTATACCATGGTCAGCTGGCTTCAAAGCAGAACTATCATGGCCAAAGGGCATGGCATAGCAGAGAAGCTTAGTACCAGAGGAGAGGAACAGAGAAGGGACACAAGAATCATATATAGTTGGATAGGTAAAGCATCTATAACCTTACCAAACACACAGAAGTGGTGTGCTGTACTAGTCTCCTGTGAATTTTCTGAACCTATCAATCTGATGTAATTAAGTGTGATCACCACACTGTTCAAAAACTTTTGAGAAAGTGATGAGAAACTGAAGTTTTTAATAGAATTACACAGAAGGATACAAAGCCTAGATTTTTAATCTAGCACAGCTGCAGCCTTTGAGACTATTCTGAGAAATAGACATCTAACCACTTCCTGTATTGGAATTACAATATATTTCATAATTAGTCTTGAAAAATAAATATCCTGTTTCAAAGCAAAGGAAATGCTGCAAATAAAACTTTACCAAAATAGTTTTAATAAACATTTTGGCAAAGGAATAGTCAGTCTATATTTATTTATTCTGGACAAATTTAAGAAGAAAATCAGAGAGCATAACACTATTGCTGACTTTCTAAAATTAAAGAAAGAATGATTGGAACAAAATTTGATGATGTTCTTACCAATATTCTCTTTGTACATTTGTCCTGAGGATACAAAGCATAAAGTTTGTGAACACAGAAGTGGGGAATGGACTCATAGTAGTTTATTTGAGAGAACAAAGTGGAGCTCTCACTAACTGAGTGATGTTCCAAGAGATGCAGAAGAGGCATTAAACTTCAGAGGTTTATATGTACTTTGTTTCACTATTGTAGTTGGAGAACAAATATGAAATAATGAAATAATGCAACTTCTATTTTTAGGTAGGCCTCTGGTATCAGAAGAACAGATTTTTCCTGTCCTCTAGCTCCCTGGGGAACACTTCAATGCAGTTGCCATTTTTAGCAAGCCTCTGATATCAGGACAGCAGACTTCTCCTGTGCTCTAGCTTTCTGTGACACACTTCAGTGAGCCTCTTTCCCTTGTGCTCCAATTTTCCCAGAGCATATAGAGGTTTAACCAGGTCCTGATCCTAGTGGCCTATGGTTTGTCAATCACCTGGTCTCAGTGCAATCTTGAGAATGATGGTATATTAAAAAATTAAAACTAGAAAATTCCTCTCAGATAATTGTGTAACAAATTCCACATAGATACTTGCAACTATAGGTGAAATTGATTTGATGAAATTTTTTTGTGTCTTAAGCAATTGCTCTGAGTAGCTTTTTAAATTTTGTTTACTATACTTGGTTTTGGTACTCTCTTGTGGCTCTAGTATTCTTTATGTTATTTTATACATTCCATAAAGGCACAGAGAAAAGAGAGCATCAAGCAGAGATATTGGAGAATAATTAATTTTAATTTAAAATTATAGTATGGTTTAGGATAATTATACCAATGTTCAATACATTTTTTAGGGAAAATGCAAAAGAAGAGTGTCCAATTTACCTAAAATGTACTTGAAGTATATTTGTTTCACACTAATATGCATGGAAAATAGGTTGATTGGGTGAGGGTTAGTTAAATTCATAATCAAATTTTAAAGAAAATTTTGTATCTTACTTCTCTTACTCACATGCTAACTTTATGCCTTCCTACTCAACTTTATTCTTAGTCTTGATTTCTTTGAATTTTATTGTTCAAAAGTGCCAACTACAGAACTATGAACTGAATCAGTTGCTTTTTAATTAGTCAGTCCCTCTCTGAGATTCACTACATAAGATTTACTTTTATTCCTTCAGAATATCCCCTAAGGAAGACATGACCTACAAAAGAGGGAATGAACTTTAGTTCATTTTCCTTTAAATATTTCAGAAAGATTTTTTTTTGAAATTTCAAATGATTAATAAATTTTGATATGTTAGATACCATTATACAATAAAAATCTCTTCTGTCATGTAGTGTTACCAATTTTCTGGGACTTGGCAGGCCTGTGCTAGCTTGAGAACTGAAAGTTCTCCTGAGTTCTGAGGAATAGGAGGTAGTTGCTCACTGTATAGGGCTGGCTAAAATGGAGATACGGCATGACTGGGAGTGCCAATGCATGTATTCATAATCAGTGACCGATATGCATGACTGTCAAACAGGGAAGCAAGCTTTAATATTATATGCCACGATTCCATTGTCCCCTCCAAACTTAAAGTTGAAATTTAATTTCCACCATGATGGCAATAGGAGATGGGTATTTAAATAAATGATTAGATCATTAGGTTTCTATTCTCATGAGCTGGTCAATCCAGTTATTGCTAAAGTCAGTTATTTATCACAGGAGTTGACTGCTAGCAAAATGACTTCAGTTTCCCTGCTCCTTTCTCATTCTCATATTCTCTTTCAAATTCTCTCTTGACATAGAATATCAGGTAATGAGAAGATGAGAAAGCCCTAACAAGATGCTACGTTGAAGTCCATGTTTTGCACTTTGGTTTACCAGCCACAGATTTGTGAGAAATAATTTTTTTAAAAATTTATTTTATGTTACATGCCATCAGATATTATTATTATTATTATTATTATTATTGCCATGTACTACAGTGTGGCTAACTGGATCCTCTAGCAACAACGACATTAGGGACCACAGTGAAAGGGACAAAGGTAGTGAATGGAACAGCACCACTCCTCCTTCTATTCCCTGTGATACAATGAGGGAAAAGGAAGCGCTGCTTAAACCACCTTGGGTAATGGCAATGCAATGACATGAGAGTGGAGAGACAAGTGGGAACTCACCAGGTTTTGGGTGTTGCTGCAGTGGATGGTGGGGCAATGCCTTCGTGGATGACACTCCCCCCTGGCCTGTTCTCAACAGTGTACAAGAGGAGAAAGATGTGTCAGTGGAATGGAACAGAGAATGCTGTGTAAGGGCTAGGAGAGGACAAATATACAAGGAACTAGAAGAAGACTCTGGCTGTCTCTGTCTAAGGACACCTCAGTAACCAGGAGAGCAATGCTGAGACAAAAGGGCATGATACAGAGGCAGACTTCTGAGGGACATCTAGAAAGTTGCTTACTGAAAACTGTTGCCTCAGCCTCCACATCTGGATGCCAAGATCAGTGATACATCAAGCACAAGTGCTACAGCAGACATGTTGGGATTAAACAACACAGACTTGGTCTGTGACTTAGACACTACCATGGAACTGTGGACACCAGAGGAATTTAATTTTTGTTGTTGTTGGTTTATTTGTTTCTTTTTTTCCTTTTTTCTGTCTTTTTTTTTGGTTATTTAGGCTTTTACGTTTACTATTTGTTTTCTTCAACTTTTTTCTGTTTCCTCAACTTTCTGTTCATTTTTTTCTCTTTTCTCTAATAAATTTCTTTTTTTTATTTTCATGTGAGTGAACATTGCCTCTAGTCTTTCTGGTTCACTTTGATATTTTTTTTGCTTTCTTATTCATTTTCTTCTTTTGTTCTTTTTCATTTTCTCAAAGCTTCAGTGATATTCCTTTTTCCTTATATCTTGTTCCACTATATTTTTCTTCATTTACATGTATATTTTTGCTTATTCATTTTAAATGTCCCTTCCCCCTCTCACAAAGGGTAAAATCTCTCTACTAAAGGGAAACTCACTGTGTACAAGTTCCTGGTATATGTTGGATTTTGTTACATAACTGTAGATATTGCTCCTATGATTAAAAGTTCCAAAGGAATAGTTACAACAGTCATTAGTTTCCATGCTCTGCTTTATGCTATTACTGTTAATGACTGTACAACTTTAGTCTGAGTATCCTAACTATTGTAATCAATTGCTCTCCTTTGTATGACAACACTGATATTATCTGAGGTCATAATCATCACCACAGTTGAGTACCAAAAAACTGGGTACTGTGCCCAACAGATAGCATTCTAATAAATTTGGAAGGTAGGATATTGGCATAGTCACAAAGACCAAGAATCAGCTAAACCTAGAAGACATCTATGAGGAATAGATATTTATTATGGAAGTTTTGATACAAATAACAAGGCTACCTACCATAAGCAACTTTCAAAAATCTACACAGGAAAAATTTTGAAGATAAAAACATATAAAATGAGAAAACACTGAAGTAAAATGAAAGCCCAGACATCCAGCCCACTCAATAAAAGTCAAGGGAAAATACGATAGAGGAAATCAGAAGCCACCCACCTGAATTTGCAAAAACGATAACATAGGAAGATAAAAATATGAATGTACCTCTAGATGAAAAGAGATTACAAATAATCTCTCAGGTTAAATAAAGTTATGATCATCATATGATGGACTTGCTCTGTAAATCTAGAGTAGACACAGATAAAACAATAGCATAGCTTAGGAAAATGATGGCAATCATGAATGCCCCAACATCGAAGAAAAATGGAATCTACAAATTAGGTTCAAAAAAGTATTCAGGAAAATAAAAATTCCATTGTATGTATGAGCAGCTGAATTAAGAAACATGAGAACACACTATCAGATCTAGAAGACATGATTCCAATTAACAATAGCAAAAAGAAAGATTTCTTAAAAAGAGCAAAGGTCTAAACAAAAATCAATCCAACACCTACAAAATGATGTAAAAAAGAACAATATAAGACTGATGAAAAATAAAGAGACTGTGAAAATAGCATTAAAAACCTGTTTGCAAGAGTTAAGACAGAAAAATTCCCAAGCATAGAAATAGTATTTGATATACAGATAAGTAAAATATATAGAACCTCACTTAGCCATGACCATAAACAAACAAACAAACAAATCTGACCACAGACATATAATAGTCAATATTCCAGAAATTCAGCACAAGAATAGAATAATAAAACTGTTAGACAAACCGGGCGTGGTGGCTCACGCCTGTAATCCCAGGACTGGGGAGGCTGAGTCAGGAGGATCATTGCGAGTTAGAGATTAGCCTAGGCTACAAAGTGAGCTCAAGGCCAGTCCGAACTGCATAGTGAGACCCTATCTCAAAAAGACAAAAAAAAAAAAAAACCTGTTAGAGCAAACAAATAATTTACCAGAAAAGGAAAGATCATCAAAATTGCAGGATACTTCTCCACATAACACTTAAGTAAATGATAGCTAGGAATGAAGCATTTCAAATCCTAAAAGAAAACAATCTCCAACAAAAATTGTTGCACCTTGAAAAATGTATTTTCAAAATCAGAGATATAAGAGACTTCAATGACAAAGAAGACCTCAAGAAATTCATGACCACCAAAACATCATTCCAAAGTATCCCAATATGTATTGTAGAAAGAGATAACAAGACTACAACTTCATGAACATCAGTACAAAGAATCCCAAAAGCAAGGCAAAAAATTAAACAGAGAAAATTAATGGTCAACCAATAACAGGAAAATTATATGGCAAAATGGCAATGTTAAACCAGTACGTATGAGTAATAACCATCCATGCTTTCAGATTGCCAGTGATGTGTCAGAAGTTTTCAGAGTGCTCTATTATCATATTGCTTTCCAGTATATTTTTATTCAGTCTCCAATTTGTCTGACATTAAATAATAATATTAGATAGTTGCTTGAGTTTGCTGTTGTTTGGATAACTGTGTCAAATGTGATATTAAACACAAGTTGAGAATACTTTTACAGAAATGTACATGTTTTGATAAAATGTTAACTATAAGTATGATATTTTTAATAGAACTACAAAAGAGGACAAATTTATTCATTGTCTGCAATGCTGCTGACTTTTCCTATTGCACAATTTAGCTCTAGGTGATGGGGTTATCTCTATAGCAAGAAACTAAAGTGACATATATCTGAGTGTCCTTGAGTTTAATAGTTTCTCTGGGTTTGACAAATTTCATGTTTTCCTGTGGCTTTCCCAAATAGCTAATTTTCATTATTTTGTAGGGAACACAAATACACCAAGATGCTTACTCGCTTATTCTCAAAGGTGATCCACTAAAGAAAAAAATTTCACTGGATAAGAAGTTTGCAGCTAGGCATGGTGGCATAAACCTGTAATCCCAGCACTCAGGAGGCTGAGACAGGAGGATGGGTGCAAGTTCAAGGCCAGTCTGAACAATATAGTGAGACCTCATTTAGAAATAAAAAGAATGTTTGCTTAGAAGTCTGCTCTGTTGTCCACAACTATGGGATTCCATGCTTACATGACCTAAAATATTCTCTTATGAAATAAAAAATCTCTAACAAATCTATTTCACATATACATGAGGCTAAAGATTTGGCAATATCATTTTATAAAATAATAAACATTAATATTTTTTTTATTTCTGAAGAAAATTATATGATTTTTTGAGAACAGAAAATGATTTAATTTTTTTATTTTAAAGAGAATAAAACAAAACAAAACAATGCAAAACAGAACAAAACAATGCAAGCAACACAGGATTTCAAAACAAGGCAACAGGAAATCAACAGTGGATGCCATAACGTGTCTTGTTTTCTTTGAAATAGTTGTCCTTACCTTCACACACAATAAAATAAAACAAAGCAGAATATTATAAAACCAATCAAAGCAAAAGAATGAAAGCATTATGGGACTTAAAACAAGACAATAGGAAATTGACAATGGCTATCATAGTCTCTCATTTTCTTCAAAACGACTCTGCATACTTTAACACATAATGAAATAAAAAAAATGAAAGCATTACAGGACTTCAAATCCAGATAACAGGATATGAACAATGGTTAATATAATGTCTCATTTTATTCAAAATAGCCATCCTTACTATCTCAAATAATAAGACCAAATAAAACACAACAGAATAAAATAAATCAAAACAAAAGAATAAAAGCATTATAGATCTTCAAATCAAGATGATAGGAAATAACCCCAGCTAGCATAATGTCTTGTTTTATTCAAAATAGCTATTCATATAACACACATAATAAATGCAAACAAAACAAAGCAGAATAAAACTGATTTAAAAAAGAATGAAATCATTATGGAACTTCAAAACAAGATAACAGGCAACCAACCATGATTACCATAATACATCCAGTTATCTTCAAAATAGTTACCCATACCATCAGACACAGTAAAATCTAACAAGACAAAATAGAACTAAGTCAAATGCAACCAAATTGTGAAAATGATACAAGAGCTCCAGAGAAGACAATAAGAATGTAATAGTGTTTACCCTCTTCCACTCTTAGTTGTTTCCTCCCTATCACTTTCATAATACGTACTGTGATTTCTGGATCCCATTAACTCCTTCTGTCTTTTATGCTAGTGTTCACCCACATGAGCAAAAACCATTTCACCCATGAACATTATCTCCAGTTGTATCCAATTACCTACAAAAGCCTTAAGATTATCCTACTTTATAGCTGAGTAGCTTTCAATTATATGAAAATACCATATCTTTCTTATCCATACTGCAGTTGATGGGCAAGTCACATTTGACTTTTTTTTTTTTTTGGTCTTCTGTCTCACAGAAAATTGTTTTCTTTCCTTTTCTTTTCAGTCTATGAATTTCCTTTCAAATTAAATGCATTTCTTTTATACATTATATTAATGGATCTTGTTTTTTGATCCACTCTTCCTGTGTTCATTTTTTTTTCTGAATTGAAGCCATTAATGGTTCCAAACAGCATACAATGGCTTGTGTCTGCCATGCTATCCTCCTGCTATTGTCCCTCCACTTTTCCCTTTCATTCAATTTTCTATCCTGTTTGGTGATCCCCCTCTGCTGCTATTCCTGGAAATGTAGTCATTTTATCTCTCTCTAGAATATCCTTCGGCACTCTCTGTAGTGTTGGTTTATTGGTTATGAATTGTTTCAGTTGTTCTTTACCATGGAAGTATCTTGTTTTTCCATCATTTTTGAAAGATAGTTTTGCAGGATACATTAATCTGGGTTGGAAGTTGTTTTTTTCAGGATTTTAAACACTTCACTCCAAACTCTTCCTGACTTGATGGTTTGGTTGACAAGTCTGCTGTGATTCTGGTTGGTTTTCCTTTACAGTTGATCGGTTTCTTTCCTCTAACAGCTTTTAATATTCTGTTCTTGTGCTGAATTTCTAGTATCTTGATCATTATATGTCTGCGTATAGATTTACTTTGGTTATGGCTAGTTGGTGTTTTATATTCCTCACTTAATTGTATGTCAGATCGCTTTTCCACACTTGGGAAGGTTTCTGCTATTACTTCTGTAAATAGACTTTTTATTTGATTTGTGTTGACCCTTACTTCTTTACTGATATCTAGTCTTAAAACACATTCCTTTGTCTCATCTAGTAAGCATTGAATTATTTCCTTATTCCTTGTTATTCTTAAGAGAACATTTCTTTCACAATCACTAGCTGTGATCCTGTCTTTAAGGTATGAAAGTCTATCTTCGGTCTCTTTCAAGAAGTTTTACCAGCTTTCAATTGATTTTTTAATTTCCTGGACATCTCTTTCAATCTGTTTCATGCATTGTAATTCCTTTTTATATTGTTCATTCAAGATTTCCATGATTTTCCTATGCTCTTCTTTTTTTAATCTGTGTCTTCTTTAGATATGTTGAACAACTCTTTCAATATGTTTATGATTTCTGCTTTTTCCTGAGACGTTATTTCTGATCTGATTACTTTTACAGTCTCATGAAGTTGTTGCTTTATTTCAGTTGCTATCCTCTCAGAGATTTCAAGTGTTTGACTTCCATTTTATTCTATGACTATATTTCCCAGCCTTGTTCTGTGGTGTGGGCTGGAGGTCTGAGATTGCCTTTTGCTCCTTTGTCTTGACATTCTCCCAGGTTCCTCACAACAAGCCAGTTGTGGAGTCCCAGTCAATTCCCACATTGGCTGCCTCTCCATGGTGTAGGGGACCGGGACAGGCACCAGGACTTCTCTGACTTCAGTTTTACAGGTAAGTATCAGGGCATGGAGTGGGCTTCTTCAGTGTGCAACTACACTGAGGCTTTGCTGATGGCCAGGGATGTGTGGTGGTGGGGCTGCTTCTTCTCTCAGCCTGGATGTCTACATCGAGACTATTGCAATGGTGGCAAGCATGCACGATTGTGTTTGTCTGATTTTCCCAGTGGGTACTGGGTGCTGGATGCCCAAAGGAAAATAAGGGACCCCAAATATGGCCTGTAGGTGCACAGGGCTTAGCTGGCTGTGTGTCCCTGCATGTGCTGGCTGCCCATGGGAAGTAAACCTTTTGATGACAGCAGCTGGCAGGCAGAGGGGATCTGGCTGGGTCTCCCTGATCATGTCTTAATTTAAATTTTTATTTGTATTATGTCTCTGAAAAATGTGTCTACTGCTTTAAGAAAGTAATAATTATTTGTCATACTAGATTTAGAATAATATTAAAGCATTCTAATATGTTTAGGTGAAAACAAATGTGACACATACACATTTTGTCAGGGTTTAACTGTGGTCCTTGGACTATGAAATTTTTCAGTGGTAAAAAATCCTCTACTTTTACACATGACAAGAAGGAAATAGATACTTCCCATGTAGTGTTAAAGAATGAGATATGTTTAGAGGAAATATACTAGGTTTTTCTTGTCAAAAGAAGTGATAAAGTATACAGCTAATTTTGTTTTTAAATTTATCACATTTTAATAAAGATTTCTCAAGAATATTTGCAACATAATTCATACTTCTGGCACTGCATTAAAACCTTGGTTTTTAAGCTTAATTCATTCCAGAAATATGACTGTACTCCAAAGCACTTTTATATCTAAGTAAATTTTTCCATAATAAATAATTGAAATTCAGATGATTAATTCCACAACCTACAAATATTCATAAAAAAGATTAAATTAGTGTAATATATTACAAACTAATAAAGGACATATAAAGTATAAAGAAAAATGAAAAAAATTGACCTGAACTTACCATTGAAAATCTTTGTGGTTGGTATGAATGAGACAAGTAAGAGGAGGTTTATCATGTAGGATGACTTTTATGATCACTAACGAAATCACTGCTGCCTGCCTTTTTATTGGAAACATTTCTTTTTTTCAACATTAACAAAGAATCTGTCCAATGACAATGGCTTTTGACTTTTTTTTGAAGATGTGGTAGAAATACGACATTCCATTGTTATTAGATTGATTATTTGTATTGCTACAGCCTTTTCTGGGTGGTGCTTTTCCCCAAAATTTTGCAGTTTCCCAAATTTTATACATCTTTCTAATTACATTGGAAGTGAGGGTCTCCTCTACCTTTCACTCCATCTTTGCAGATCAAATCCTTTGCTGTTGGGAGACACTCACCTACATTCCCAGAGAAAGAGAGAAAAACATTGATTTTGTTGTAATCCTGTGATGTTTACCAATATGTATTTCTTATATAGCAAGACATTGATTATTTATCAAGTTAAAATCTATCAGAAAAGTTTACTCATTTTATGAAACACTCTCAGGACAAATTATTCATAACCCAAGATTTTAATATAATTTTCATGAAGTTAGTCAGTTTTAGACATTTATGATTTTTTCAGAGTTACACATAAAAAGTCAGAACCATGTTCAAGCATCACTAATTATTTGAGCATCAATTTAATGAATTTGGATCAAATTCACACATCAGGAGTCTGCACCTCCCTTGACCTCAGTGCCTGTAGGCTTTGACTGCCATGGCTTCTTGGCCCGAAGTGTCTCAACTCTTAAAGTGTTTTATGTCTTAGTGGTAAAGCTCTTAGTGTTACAAATCTTGGTAGCTTATGGAAAGTCCTTGTGGGCACCATGGCCAGAAGAATGACTGATTAAATTCATGAAGAGGCCTGAGGAACAAAAGCACATAAGCCCTTAAACGTTCAGGTAAAGATTAAGGAAGAGCCTATTTGGAAAAAGCACATAGGCCCTGAAATTTACTTGTGGAAAACAGCACAGGCTGCTAACAGCAAGATGTGAAGTCTACTGAAGCACATTCTGCCTGGCTTTATCTTTCCCTCTTGCCCTGATAAACTGCTCAGCCTTAACAGAATTCCTTTCTCAAGCTTTTGTTTTGGTTTGTTTTCCTGATTTTTCAACTGTAAATTCTAAATAAAATTCAGAGTTCTCCATTCAGGGATGCTTCTTTGAGACTCCCTAATGTTGGGTGGGTGCTCTTGTTGAGATAGTCAGACTGGGTCTCTCAGTGTTCAGACCAAATCTAGTCACTGAGGTCTTTTATCTTCCATGCCACGACGATTGTCTACTTGGACAAGTGGTACCCTGTGTGAAGTTTAATTGTGAGATGACCTATAGCTTCAGATCAACATGTTGGAATGACCTTCCAAATTCTGGAGAAGGAACAAGGATTTCTCACTTCTCATCTCTATGTGTGAACATGGATGGCCACGGAGTAGCATGTCACATCTGCAGCAAGTTTGATAGCTGCATTTACTAACTCTGAGCTTAATGACTGTTCAATTACTAGGAAAGTGGGGACAATGTGCTTGTTTTTCTTTTTGCTCTTTTACTTTCATTTCTTCTGCTTTGCCTATGATGTAGGTCAAAATTTTTTGAAAGAAAAAATAATTTAAACAACATGTACACTAACTTTTCATGTATAATTAGTGAATTTCGTTTTGGTTTCCAATGTGAGTAGGTATTTTTTAATGACATGCTTAAAGCATTCCTTATATATTATAATTTCTAAGACTTCAGTTACAGGGTTAATTTGCTCTTCTGCTACTTCAGTGAAGATTAGGATACTTAACTCAAGGCTACTCTGAGGTTTGCTGGCACCCAGCTATATTTAAAATATAACAACCTGAGGACAACAACAAAAAGGCTGTGGGTGGTGCAGACACTTTACAATCCAAACCTTAACTGCCAAGTTTTCTTTAAAAGAAATTATACTAAGTAGATAAAGAAAGGAATATGGAGAAATTTGTAAGTTTAGAGATATATTTTTAATGTGAGATATTATGTCCTCTTTCATTATCCTCTGTCATATCTCTTATCCATTCCCCTGTCACTTTCTCTGTTCTTAGACAAATAAAAAAATTCAGGGAAAATATTTTCACGTGGGAGGAAAACAATTATTTTTTTAGTTAAAAAAGGAAAAACAGAAAAAAGGTTAGAAATGATACAGAATTTCAAAAAAAATCATTAAAAAATCATTACTAGTTGGTATATTATGTACTGTTACCTGAGAAGTAATTGTTTGGGAAAAAATTCTTAAAAATATTTTCTCATTATTCACCATTCCTCTACTGAAAAAGCTAAACTTACTGTGGCTGTAGCCACTCTTCAACATTTCCCTGATCTATCCCTCAGTATTGCCGATTTGGCCTGTGTCGTGGAGACTCTACTAGTGATTAATATTGCCCTTGATCATACTGAAAATGGTGAGACTCTCTTTCATGTATTTGAACATTTAAAGAATCTTGCTAGAAAACACACCTGTCCCTTTTATGTCACAAATATGCACTCTTACTCTAACCTTCCCAGTCCTCTTGTAGAAGTGAAGGCTCATACAGATGCTTTAGTCATCTTCTCTACCCCCCTACTTGAGGTTCTAGATTCTCAATTTTTTCCATCAAGAAACTAAGGCTTTTGTTTTGTAATTTCAGATTATACACAAACAAGCTTGAGGGATCATTTATACATGCCCAGACTGTCAACAACAGATCAATTCTATTCTATGAAGATGAGTTAAATCCCATGGATAAATGGATAATAAAATCTGACAAATATATGTGACTCATTATGTGTCTTTTGGTAAACTTAAATATCTTTCCATTTCTGTAAATATCTACTTCCACTTCTGTAAATACCTATATTACCATTACTGTAGATATCTATTCTGTTATTATCTATGCCTCTTTACAACTTGATAATACTATAAAACATATCAGACCTCATTTATTTTCATGCTTTTCTGTAATGAGATTGCCCTCACAAATCAAAACTGATAATGGCTCAGCCTATATTTCTCATTCCCTCCAAGCATATTTTTAAAAATTTTGATATGTAAGACATGCATTGTTATACCTTATAACTCCCTGAGACAAATCATAGTGGAACAAGTTAATAATATCCTTAAAACTCAATTATTAAAGTGAAAAAGGAGAATATATTGCAGAAAGTTCCCTTACAAAAACAACTGCATAAAGCATTCTTTATATATATTTTTTAATTTTGTTTTACCAGGAATCAAACTCAGAAACTTGCACTTGCCAGGCAGGCTTATGTTGCTGAGCTATATTCCTGGTCCACATTTTTTAAAATCGTGATTTGGATGGCTTTTCAGTGATGGACAGTCATTTCATTCCTATCAAAGACTCAGACTGTTGGTTTGTTATCAAGATCCCTTGTTGAGTCCACAGTGGTTGGTCTCTATAGAAGTTTTCACTTGAGGGAGTGGTATATATTTCTTTATAACCCACAGGCATTCTGTGGATTCCTGTGAAAGCTGTCTGCACTTACATGTGGCAACAAATGAGAAATAATTCCAGTGACAAGCTCCAGACTGGCAATACAACCTCCCCTGGAAATAAGCAACAAGGGAAAACAAGTCCCTTGCCCTCTATGACACACTCTTCAGAACCAACCTATAGAGATATTAAACAGTTCACAATATCACCTTAGATCACTTCAATGTTACTGCCTACATGCTCAATCCCCAAATTGGTTTTTGAGTATTGACCTTCACATCTGGATGCTCATTGCTTTTGGAATTTTTTTTTTGTTTTCTGTTGCAGTCCTAAAGGTCCTTTTTATACTGTTGAAGTGGATGCTTCATGCTTAAGCCATGAAGATACTCTTTCATCAGCGTCAATATGCATGTACCCTGAGCTCACCCGATCCTCCTTTGTTGCAGATCCTTAAAATGCAAAAAGGGAAAATGTGTGTGACTTGACTGGAGACTGAATGACTAAAGTCATAAAGAAGGCTGTAGGGCAAACAAGTAGACTTGGAACCTATGGTTAATAAAGCAAGGATTTATATGGGACAAAACATGTAGGCCCTCAACATAATGTGCAAAAAACAGCTCAGACTGAAAACGGCGAGGCATTCAGATTAATAACGCACATTATGTCTACCCTTGCCTTTCCCTTGATCTGATAAACTGCATAGCCTTGACACAGATTCATGCCCAAGATACTATTCTTTGCCTTTTTTCTATTGACTGCCTGGTATTCTAAATAAAAGCCAAAGTGTTCTTGGTTGGAAGATGCTGCCTTGAGACTCGCTGATGCCTAGTTGCTCTAGTTGGGACACTCTTCCTGGGCCTCTCTGTGTTTAGACCAAATCTCGTCTCATAGTAATGCTTTCATCCTTCACACTGCCACAGTCATACACTGTGACAGCTCCTATTAGCTCTTCAGGAACTTCAGCTTTCAACACACAGGAATATTCTGGTGCTCCTTCAGTGCCTTCTGCTGCCTCTTTGGGGATCTCCACATGTCAAGGCATGTTTCTATTACTGAAAATCACAGGTCACCATGGTGTCCACTGCTTGATTTCTGCTGGTCTCCACTAGTCTCTGGAACAATTCAAAAATAGTAGATTCCTAATGTTATCAGCCCTTTTTAGTGCAACCCACTCACCCCAATCTATCAAAGACAAACATGATGAGTGGTAATAGGGCCACTAAATTGACACTCTACTGGGGAATCTGCTGCAGCACAGGGACATAATGCTTAGGAAGAAACTCTTATTGCCTGACGAGCAGTGTGAGTGCAGGCTACTTATAGTGAGAAGGTACAGATTTATATTCAGATTCTTAAATTTTGTGGACCTACATGAATATGTCCCAGGCTCAAATCTGTTGCCACCAAGGCAATGATGGGATGTCCAGGATAGCCACAGCTGTCATGGTGACTCTTGGCCAAACTTCCGGAAAAGAGACTTGCTGATTGCAATTTCTGCATATCTACAATTGTTGTGGGCCGAAAACACTGAATGCTAACTACTTCTGATTTAGGTTAAACATTTAAATCACAGCTTTTTGGGACTTAGAGACTTCTGAGACATCAGCAGTTGTTGATAATTCTCCATAATTTTTGCCCTACCAGATGCTACTTTTCTGGTTGCTCCTCAGAGAGGTGGTGGCAGCACCAAGAAGAGCCCGCACTTCTTTCAGTGTAACCCATGTGGCATGGAAACAACTCCAAAAATTCTGGGAAGAATCTGGGTCTGTTTGCAGCAATCCCCATTTTAGAAGGCCACAGGAAGGAGTAAGTAAGATCACTATAACTCCCAGTCAAATCACACACCCTTCTGGCTGTCAAAGGGAAAAAATTAGGATTGGGTCTCTTTTCAACTCTATCTTATCTCCACCTGACAATTTTGACACGTTACACTTTATACTTGGTCTATCCAAAATTAGAAGAAGACTGTATCTTTAAAAATAGATGCTGGGAGGTAATCAATTTATTACTATAGCTTTGGTAAAGTCTGAAATGTAGGTAGGCTTTTGACTTAAAAAATGGAATTTTAAAATATGATTGAGAAACATGAAAAATAAAATAATGCGATAAATCAAACTGCCATCTAAACATAATGATCAACTGATAGTTTTGTCAACACTGAACAAATTCAGTATATAAATTCTGGCTTTTCCATCACTACAGTGGTTATAATATTACCCAAATAAAATCAATAAGACTAAATATTCTCAAATCCACTACTAACATTTTCCTTCAACATTTCAAACACTGCATAATCTACTCAGAGTCCTTTGGTAGGAAATATATGTTTTCTGGAAAACTTATTTGTGCATCTGGGTATATATGTCTATGTAAGCACAACGTACCATGCAGTATAGTGACTTTAGTCAAATCAGGTAATGATCCATTCAAGAAATTATGTGATTCTACTCCGCTGAACCACGTGACCACTTCATGACTTAGCTAACAATTGTAATATTTGCTGGAGAGCCAGAGACTGTAAAAAGTCCTGCATTTAATTGACTAAAATTATTTTCTTGAAATTATTATAAAATAAATGTTCTATAGATCTGTGTCTACTCTTTTGCACAAAAATTAAAACAAAATGGAGTAAAAAAAGTAGAATTCTAGATTCCTTTGAATTTCAAGACCATATGTCAAGTAGAGTTAGAGAATCAAGACCATATGTTTCAGAGTGGAAAATAGTTTGGTTCAGTCTATTAGATTATTTCCATAACTCTTTGGCTCACTTGTATTATCACTTTTATCTTTTGAGTTCATCTATATTTTAGCATATCCAACAGAAAAAGATCAGTATACTTGGCAACTTCTTTTATATTTGTGACAGAAAGAAGATAAATTTGTTTTGACAAAAGAGTACTTTGTATCTGCCAAATTATTCAGCAATGATCTTACCTAATCACTGTAACTTACCATCAAAATAATTTTTAACAGAGAACATAATAGGTCAATCATTTTGAGGGGCACAGACCTGTAATCTTAGCATCAACTTATACAGATGTAGATGGATTATAATTTAGAGCTTAGTCTGGGCAATTCAGTGCTTAGGGAAACCTGTCTCAATTTTTTATTCATTTAAAAAATTTCCTTTTTGATTTTAAAAAGAAAAAATACAAATATTAAAACATAAAAAAATTTAAAAGGGCTGAAAATGTGGCTGAAAAGGGCTGGAATGGCCTACATATAATCCCTTGTCTCTGTCTCTGTCTGCCTGTCTGTCTATCTCTTTCCCTTTCTCTCTCTCACACACACACATGTGAGCACAACAACTCTAGGTTAACAAAAATACAACGAATATCAGTGTCCTCTGGAAAACAAAGAGGCATGAATATTGCAGTGCTTTAGACTTTTGTAACTTATTTAAGTATTACAGTGATAAACTACATATAATAAATGCTATTTTTAATTCATAAATGTGCAATTTACTGGGGTTAAATTATTCGCAATGGTGGTTAACCATAACTTTCAATTCTTAAAACTTTTTATCAAACATTTGAACTATGTACCCATTAAAACATTGTTCTTGATTTTCTTGATTCACTAAAACCATAATAAACTCTATACTACTTTCTGTTTTTCTGCATTTTTCTATTATAGTTGCCTCATATATATATGAAGACTTACAGTATTTATCCTTATGTCTCACTTAATTTATTTACAATAATATTTTAAACATCTCTTGTGGAAATAATATACGATAATTTCTTTCCATTTTATGGTTGAATATATTCTACTATATGTGTACACAATATTTTGTTTACTCCTGCTGAGGAGTACTATTGCATTGTATTTTTATATGAATATCCCTAGTTATTAATAATGTTGATTATCTTTGCTTGTAGTTATTGGTCATGTTATATTTTTGAGATAACTGTCTATTCACGTTTTTACTCACTCTATAATTGGAATATTTGCTTGATGGGGATTTCTAGACATCGTTTACTCTGGACATTAATCGTTGATCACACATAAATTTCAAATATTTTATCTTATTATCTAGATGATCTATTCACTTTCTTGAATGTGCTTTGTTGCACAAAATTTCTTAATTTTTCTGTATTGGAGCCAGCCAACAACATTGATCTGAAATGTAAGGCAAAACACACCACTTCTCTTTTTATTATTACTATTTTTTAAAATTTTATTTAAAAAGAAAAAAAAATTAAAATAATTTAAAAAAAAACATTAAAAGGGCAGCAACAATACAGAATTCCAAAGGAGAAAAAGAAAAAAATAACACTAAGAAATCACTACTTGATAAATTACATACTGTCATCTTGGAAATAGTTGTTCAAAAGCATTCAAAGTAGATATTCAAACAGTGAGACTGCAAACAGTTCTGCTCAATGATCCAACAAAAACTTAGTAATGTGGTTATCTATATGACACACTTAAACATGTAAGCAGTTATATTCATTAGAACACTTTCTTTTCCTCTCTTTTTTACAGTAGCAATTACACATTTTGAGTTTTATCATTCCTACATTTCTTACTACTTTTTACACTAGAGACACAATGTAACATTTATACATATGATTTTTATTTATTTCACTAATGAGGATAGTCTCAAGTTATCTCCATTTACCTATGAAGACCTCGAGAATGTCCTTTTTATAGCTGAGTAATATTCCATTGCATAAAATACCAAATCTTTTTCATCTACTCTATGGTTGATGGGCATCTTGGCTGTTTCCAAGATTTAGCTATTACAAATTGTGCCACTATGAATATGGGGGCACATATATCAAGGTGATATGAACTTTTCAGTTCTTCCAGGAAAATACCCAGGAGGGGAATAGCTAGATTAAATGGAGCTTCCAATTCTAGTCTTCTGAGAATTCTCCATACTGAATTCCATAGTGGTTGCACCAGTCTACATTCCCACCAAAAGTGGAGCAGTGTTCCTTTTTCCCCGCAGCCTATTCAACATTTGTTATCAGTTGATACCTTGATGGCAGCTATTCTTTCCGGAGTGAGATGAAATCTCAATGCTGTTTTAATTTACATTTCTCTAATGACCAGTGATGGTGAACATTTTTCTTCATGTAATTATTTGCCATTTGTATATTTTCCTCTGAGAACTGTGTGTTCATCTCAGATGCCCAATTTGGAGAGGGTCTTTGAATTTGGGGGGGGCTTGAAGTTTTTCAATCCTATATATATTCTGGACACAAGTCCTTTTTCTGAGGGGTTGCTGGCTAAAATTCGTTCCCACTCTGTGGGTTTTCTTTTCACTCTGTTGGTGATTTTCTTGGAAGTGCAGAAACTTTTCAGTAATATGATAGATATCCCAGTACTTGATTTTCTGCAGGGTTGCACATGCAGTTTGCATTTTGTTCATGAATTCTCTGCCTACACCTATGTCTCCAAGACTTCTATCTACCTTGTCTTACAGTATATTTAGTGTTTCTGTTTTAATGTTTAGGTGTTTGATCCATTTAGGCTTTAGTTTCATGAATGGTGACAGGAAGGGATCTAGTTTCTGTCTTCTGAATGTGGAGAGCCAGTTTTTCCAACACCATTTACTAAAGAGGCTATCCTTCTTCCAGTGGACGTATTTAGCCCCTTCATCAAATATCAGGTGGCTGAGTGTCTGTAGTTATGCTTACATCTTCTAATCTGTTTCATTGATCCTCAGGTCTATTTCTTTGCCAGTACCATGCTGATTTTATCACTGTGTCTTTATAGTACTGTTTCAAGTCAAGAATTGAGATGCCTCCAGCCTTGCCTTTGTTGCACATTATTGCCTTTGCTATTCTACATATCTTCTGTTTCCAACTGAATTTTAGGTATATTTTCTCTTTATCTTTAAGGTATGTCAATGGTATTTAAATCTGTATAACATTTTTCGGAGTGTGGCATTTTTCACAATGTTGGTTCTTCTGAGCCAAAAGAAAGAATATCCTTCCAATTCCTAATATCCTCTACAATCTCCTTTTTAGCATACTATAATTTTCATCATATAGGTCTTTTACATTGTTAGTTATGTTGATTCCTAAATATTTCATTTATTTAGATGTTATTGTAAAGGGCGATATTTCAACAGTTTCTCTCTGGGTGAGTTTCTTGTTTGTGTACAGGAATGCTAATGATTTTTGAGCATTGGCTTTGTATCCAGCTACATTGCTGAATTTGTTTATTACATCTAGCAGTCTATTAATGGAGTTTTTTTGGGTCTTCGATATAGAGTATCTTGTCATCTGCAAATAATGATAATTAACTTCTCCCTTTCCTATACTTTATTCCTTTTATTTCTCTCTCTTGTCTGATTACCCTGGCTAGTGTTTCCAAAACTGTATTGAATAAGAGTCGTGATAGTGCACATCCTTGTCTTGTTCCTGATTTTAAAGTGAAAGCTTTTAGTTTTTGTACATTTAGATATAATGTTGGCTGTTTGTTTTTCATAGATGGCCTTTTTTAAGAATGAGGTAGACACCATGCTTTACAAGTTTCTGAAGGGTGTTTGTCATGAACATGAGTTGGAATTTGTTGAAAACTTTTTCTATTGAGATGAAAGTGTGGTTTTTGGCTCGTTCATGTATTGTATTACATTTTTTGATTTGTGTATGTTAAACCATCCCTGCATTCCTGGAATGAGTCCCACTTGATCATGAGGTATGATCTTCCTGATGATTTGCTGCATTCTATTTGCCAGTATTTTATTGAGAATATTTGCATCAATGTTCTTGTTTTTTTTTTTTTTTTTTGTACCAGGGATTCAACTCATGACCTTGCACGTACCAAGCAAGCACTTCAACCGCTGAGCTAAATCCCCTGCCCATATCAATGTTCGTTAGTGAGATTGGCTTATAGTTCTCCTTTTTGGTTGGGTCATTCTCTGGTTTTTTTTATCAGAGAAATAATTGCTTCCAGGAATGATTTAGGGAGGATTGCTTTCTTTTCAATTTCATTGAAGAGTTTAAGGAGTATTGGCATCATATCTTCTCTGAATTTCTTGTAGAATTAGCCTGTGAATCCATAAGGACATAGGCTTTTCTTTGTTGGTAAGTTTTAATTACATTTTCAATTTCAATAGCTGATATTGGATTATTCAAAATTGCTATATATTCTTGGTTGAGCTTTTGTAGTTCATATGTTTCTAGAATTCTGTCCATTTCCTCTGTTTTCCACTCTATGTGAGTAGAGATTTTCTAACTAAGTATTCATGATCTTTTGGGTTTCCCCCTTTTCAGTCCTTATTGTATGAATTTGGGTTTTTTTCTTTCTTTTTCTTGATAAGGTTAGCTAGAGGTTTGTCAATTCTGTTTATTCTCTTAAAAATTTTTTTGATTTATTAATTCTTTTTTTAAGTTTCAATTGGATTGATTTCTGCTCTAATCTTTACAATTCCTCTTTTCTATAAGCTTTGGTTTTAATTTTCTCTTCTTTTCTAGAAGTTTGAGATGAAGCATTAGGTTGGTTATTTGTGCTCATTCTGTTTTCTTGATGTGACAATTTATTGCTATATATTTCTGTATTAAGAGTGCTTTCATTGCATCCCACAGATTATAGTATGCTGTTTCTCTCTTTTCATAGATTTGTAGGTATTGCTTTATTTCTTCTTTAATTTCATCTGTAGCCCACTGGTTGTTCAAAAGACTGTTGTTTAATTTCCATGTATTTATGCAGGTTTTGCAATTTCTTTTGCCATTAATTTCAAATTTCAGTGCACTATGGTCAGATATTATGCATGGAATAATTTCAATACCTTTGCAGTTACTTAAGGATATTTTATGGTATGAAATATGATCTCTATTAGAGAATGTCCCCTGAGCGGCTGAGAAGAATGTGTATTCTGATGTGGTTGCATGGAACACTATGTAAACATCTATTGAGTCCAGTTGCTCACAGGTATGATTCAGTTCTATTATTTTTTTGCTGACTTTTTGTTTAGATTGATCTATTTGTGACAATGGGCTGTTAACATCTCCTGTTATAATTGTGTTTTTGTGTATTTGGTTTTTCATGTCTATTAGTATCTGTCTTATATAACTTGCTGCTCCTGTGTTTGGTGCATACATATTTATAATTGTTAGTTCTTCCTCATGAATCTTTCCACATATGAGTATGTAGTGACTTTCTTTTTGAAGTTCTCATTGTATGCAAATAGAATAGCTACCCCTGATTTTCTCTGGGTTCCTGTTGCATAGAATACTGTTTTTCATCCCTTGACAATTAATCTATGAGTTTCCTTTTGGGTCAGAGGTGTTTCTTGTATACAGCATATTGTGGGTTCATGTTTCTTGATCTATTCTGTCAACCTATTTCTTTTGATAGGTGAATTGAGGTCATTTACATTTATGGATATCACTGATATGTACTGGCTTGACTTTACCATGTTATGTTCCAATTGTTTTATTTCTGCTTTTCCACCTTACATAATTGCTTGTCATACCTGGTGGTTTCTTTCTGTTGTTGCTCTAGGGGATTGTGGTCATTTTTATCTCTGTCTAGTATGTCTTTCAATATCTTTCTAGTGTTGGTTTGGTGGATTTGAATTTTTTCAGTTGTTCTTTGTCATGGAAGTATCTTGCTTCTCCATTAAATTTGAATGAAAGTTTTCCTGTTTTTTTCAGTCTGGGTTGACATTTATTTTCTTTCAGGGCTTGAAATATCTCACTCCAAGCTTGTCTTGACTAGAGTGTTTGTGCTAAAATGTCTGCTGTGATTCTAAAGGGCTTTCCTTGAAAGGTGAATTTTGTCTGTTCTCTAACAGCTTTTAGTATTCTGTTTTTATGCTGTATGTCTCAGATCTTAATTATTGTGTGTCTGGGTGTAGATTTATGTTGATGTTACTGTTTGATGTTCTATATGCCTCAATTATATGTATATAAGCTTTTTCAACATGTTTGAGAAATTTCCTGTTATTACTTCTGTGAATATTTTAGTTATGTCATTTGCATTGACTTCTGCTTCTTCACTAATTCCTGTTAATTTTATATTGTTACTCTTGGCATGATCATGAAGCTCCTGGATTGCCATTTCATGCTGCTTTGTTATTTTTAAAAATTCTATCCTTTCATGATCACTAATTGTGATCCTGACCTCAAGGTCCAAAATCTTATCCTCAGCTTTGTTTAAATGGTTTTGCAAGTTTTGAATAGAAATTTTTTGTGTCTTGAATGTCTCTTTGAGTTCGTTTCATGAATTCTGCTTGTTTTCTTTATTATTCATTCAAGGTTTCAATCAGTTTCCCTTGCTCCTGTACTTTTGTATCTAATTCTTCTTTAGCTACACTCAGCAACCTCTTTACTAGGATTGTTATTTGTATCTTTACATGGGAGAGTACTTCTAATTTGATTTCCTCTATAGCCTAATGGAGTTGTTTTTTGTTTTTATTTCACTCACTGTCTTTTCACAGATTTCTGGTGTGTTACTTTTGAAGTCCTCTATTTCAGTGCCTCCTCTACTTGCTTCTGGTTTACTAGATATTTGAGATTGCATTTTGCTTTTCCATTTTGCCATTTTTCTCTTTTGAGTTAGTGTTTGGTGCTTCAGTCCCACTAGTGTCAACTTTAGGTAGTGTGTAACTTGGGATCCTAATGTAAGACTGATGTTTGCCCATTTGTTATGTCCCACAATGAATAGGAGGACCAGTCATGTGACTTCCTGCTGCAGTGTCTGTTGGGTGAGTCCATGACAAGCCTAGTTGTATTGATGTAGATCAACTTTTAATTCCTGCTATTAAATAATTTCCAGGTTATTCCAGATCATCAAATCTCCCTATCTATAGTGTTTGTGTTGGCTGAGGACATCCTGTGTCCCTATTGTGTGCCTGTGTGTCTCATAAGCCCTTTTGATTTTCTTTAAGTTGAGGGAGTCCTTCTTGGCACACTCCTCACTCTGCCTGATGTTTTCTGTGTGTAGGTAGGGTTCACCCACACTCTTGTCAGACTCACCAATCTCTTACAGTTAGTTGGAGGGAACTTTACTACTGGCCCTATTTACCCACTGTACACCTCTAATTTAGGTACATACTCACCATACTGACTGGAGCCAGCTGAGATCTTCTGTTTGGATGAGGCAGTCACTGAATCTCCCTTCAAGCTAGCACAATTAATCCCCTGGAGTCCAAGGTTGGCCTGAGAGTGGAGTTCCAAGTTTGCACAATGCGCTGGGATTCTGCTGGAGCACCTGTCAGGGCCCAGGGCTGGGTTCTGGGTCCTGTTGCTGCCTGGAGTTCATCGGCATTCCACTCCTCTTTTTAGTTGTGAGTTTCAGATATTGTGTCCCAGGAAGAAGAAACTGAAACTTTTGGTTTTCTATGCATAAAATATTTGCAAAATTCAATATCATATTCTGTTATTCTGAAAATGCTAAAGTTTTTTTATCTGATGTTTAAGTGTTTGAACTACTTTGAAATGATTGCATATATGACATAATGATCCAGCTTTATTCTTGCACATGTGATATACAGTTTTCCTGGTACAACTTGTATAGAAGAATGTCTTTATTGAAGATTCTTAAAAATCCTTGTTCCAAGTAAATGTCTTACATTAATTACGAAGGTTTACTTCTGTTTTTTTTATTTTATTCTATGGTTCTGAATTTTTCTGCATGCTCCATTACATTTTAATCGATTCTTTTTTAAATGAGTTTATTTATTTTTTAATCTTGTTTTTTGCTAATATATATTAGTTGGCACATTGATCACATTCATCATAGGAAATTTGTACCTGAACAGGTCTTTATGTTTTTGTTCCCCATTTCCTCTCCATCTTTCAACTCCTCCTTCCATCTCATTTACAAAAATTTCATTTGCACTTTTTCTTTCCATTCTCATTTTTTTTCCTTTTGCATTCCCCCTCACCCTCCTCCTTCCCTTGTTCCCTTTTCCATTTAAACATTTTATTCCCCACTTCCTGATATCTATTACTCATTTTGGTTCTTATTACACTTTTGGTTTTTCAAACAAGATAAACAATGTGATGGTTAAACATATATATATATATATATATATATATATATATATATATATAAATATATATATATAAATACCAAACATATATATATATATATATATATATATATGTTCAACATTACCACTTATTTGAGAAATGCAAATGAAAAGAACACTATAATTGTATCTCTGTCTAGAAAGAATGACTAGCATCAAGAAATCAACCAGTAACAAATGCTGACGACACTGGGGCAAAAGAGACCCTTCTTTTCTGTTGGAGGGAGTGTAACTTTGTACAACCACCTTGGAAATCACTATAGAGATTCCTCAAAAATACTAAAACTAGAGTTTCTATTTGATCCAACTGTTCTTCTTCTCTGTGTCCACACAAAAGTGTTACAAGTATCATATCACAGGCATGTACGTGCACTCATGTTTACAGCAGCACAATTTATAACAGGCAAAAGTTGGAGCCAACACAGATCCCCACTAACAGATGAATAGATTCCTTTTACACACACTGGAGGTCTACTCAGCCATAAAAAGGATAAACTTGAGACATTTTTAGGTAAATGTATGCACATTTAGACCACACTTTAAAGTGAAATAGATTCTTTTTCAAAGAAAAAAATTGTGGAAGAGTTTGGAGAGTTTTAATATAGCCCTTCTCTAACACACACACACACACACACACAAACAGTACAAAGTGTGACATCAGCTTTGTGCACTAATGTGGCCATTTCCTTCAAACCATGAGCCAATATTGATGTATTATTATTAAACAAAGTCCATAGCTTTACATACAGAGTTGCAGTTGCTTGCTTCACATTTTGTGGGTTTTTACAAATATAATTGATGTATTTTTGCCATTATGATATCATACAGAATATTTTTACTGCCTTCAGAAATCACATATACTCAACATATTTATCTCTGAAGCCAAACCCACTGGAAACTTTTGAGTTTGTCTCACCATAGTAATCAAGTATTTCCAAACTTAATTATCATTCTTGGTGTTTGTATTGCTGCTGTTTTACAGCTAGCATCACAAATACTCTTACATAGTTGGAATATATATATATATATATATATATATATATATATATCTCCATGAAAAATGTATACACACTTCAGAAAAAATCTTGTATAAATATCGTGATATTAATTTATTGAGACATTATGAGATCATTGTGAGCTGCCTTTGGCCTCTGCAATTAAAAGATGTGCTCAAAGTGGTGGATACTTAGTATGGTAAAGTGCTGGTTGAGTAACCTTGGTCACCGAGATTGTTGCACAGCATTTCTGATTTCTTCTTTAAGGGCCAAGAGTGTACTGAATATTTTGTGATATACAATATTGTTTATGATCCCCACTTGAAGGTAACACTATCTGCTGGATAAACATAATACTATTTTTTTTCTTTCCTGTTTGTTTATATACATATTTTTGGGGGACTTCCTAGAAAACTCTTTTTCCACTCACAGAATTTGGGTTTCAGGATTTGTATGCCCTACAATAACTTGAACATAACTAATTTTATTGAAAGTAAATGTAACCTCTAATTTATGACAATTAAATTAAAATTAATACTAATATAAAGGAATTCAAACCAATAACCACATACAAGCATTAGGATTTTGGAATGACAAGAGAACAACTGCACAAGCATATCTTTTCCTGTAGATGGAGAAGAAAAGAAAATTAAAGAGAATAAATAAGACACAACATGGGTTTTGTCTTGCAATTTTGTTATGATTTTGCTATTAGATGTGTATGACTCTAGTTTTTTTTTTTTAATATTTTGACCCTACCCATTTTGGGCACCTATATACAAAATAACCAAGGTATTTTAGAGAAAAATCCCTCTAGGGTAGCAGTTCTGCTGCATAGAAATGCAATGCCCAAAAGAGAAGTCAAGATGGCCAATCAGTGAGCAATAAAATACAAAGCCTCCTGGGAGAAACAACTCATTTGACAGAATAAAACACCCTGTAGAGACCCAGACAGAGGAAGATGGATCCTCTTGACACAGAATGAAATTAAAACGTAAAAAACCTCAGCAAATATGTCAGGACTACAACTAAAACAGCTAAGAATTACGAGACACAGCATTTTCGTTTGTGGCAACCCGGCAAGTTTGCAAAGGCCTGAATCCATGCCGGCCGGCAGAGCTACTCAAACTCATTCCTGCCACCACTCACAAGAACCACAGCAGCACTGGTTGGGGGTTGGTGAGCCCAATAGAGAGTGTAGCTGGCAAAGGGACCTTCATTAATCCACAGTCAGTGCTGGGCATGAGACCCCCACCACAGGAAAGGCTCAACCTAATGGGCTACATGTTGGAATCTGGCAAGTGGAGCCTGAACTAGGAGTGACAGTTACTTCAGTTTATTCCTCCCTCCTCAGAGCAGATTCATGAGATTTGCTTGGACTGGGCCATGCCCCTGGCCGGGACCCAATGAGCCATCCTAAATTGATTCCCTGCGCATAGCAAGCACTACCCTGTTGAAGGCCCCTGAAGTTTGGTTGACCTGGTGGGGAGGGGCAGGCATATGCAGCCACTGCTTACACCTCAATGACAAGAGCAGGAAGGAGAGGGTGGAGTTCCCTCACCAGTGTGCTTTGGAGGAAAAGTGGTCAACAGGGAATGTGACTGGGACCTGCAATGTAACCTGTGTGGAGGAAGCCAGGGCCATGACAGGAGAGAGAGGCAGGAGGAGACCCCCCAGCCCAGAACCCTGAGAGACCTGACCCAGGAGAAGGAAAATAAGGGAGACTAAGGGCAGCAAACACACAACATCAGACATGGCTTCAATGGACATTAAGAGATATCTTTGGAACCTTGTAAATGAGCTCAAAACTGAAACATTAAATCAGGTAAAGCAAGACATGAGTAGGGTAACAGAAGAAATACTCTCAGGAAGCATCTCTCAGGAAGATACAGATGGAGGAAGGGAAGAATACAAAAAAAAGAGAAACATTTGAAAAAGAATATAAAGAAAATATAGAATACATGAAGCAGATTCAAAGAGACTACCAGGAAATTAAAAACTCCATTGAAAGCTGGCAAAGCCCCTTAAAAGAAACTAAGGATAGACTATCAAAACTCAAAGACAAGTTTGCAATGTGCCATCATGAAAAGAAAGATCTCTTAAAAATAACAAGTAAACAGGCAGTAACAATACAAAGGCTGGAAGCTGACAAGAGAATCTACAATTTAAGAATAAGAAATGTGAATGAAGAAGCAGGAATACATACAGGTGAATTACAAAGGCTATTCATGGAAATAATTAAGGAAAATTCCCAAGCATGGGAAAAGAAAATGACATTTGGTTATGTAAGGCCTACAGAACTCCTGCCACCTACAACCAAAACAGACCTACACACAGACATGTAATTATCAAGATACCAGAAATTCAGTATAAAAACAGAATAATAAAAGCCATCTGAGAAAAGAAACAGATTACCTATAGAGGTAAGCCCATCAGAATCACGACTGACTTCTCAACACAGACCATCAGATCAAGAAGAGCTTGGGGCAAAGTATTCCAAGCCCTGTAAGAAAATAACCTCCAGACCAGATTGATGTACCCTGAAAAACTGTCACTAGAAATTAATGGAGAAACAAGATGCTTCCATGACAAAGAGGAACTGGGGAAGTTTGTGACCACCAATCCAACCATACAGAGAATGTTGAAGGACATTCTAGAGAGAGAGAAAAAAATAGCAGGATTTTAGGAACAGTGGCAGAAAGGCCTCAATGAGTGGGGCAGGCAGTAGAATGAAGGAGAAAACTAGACAAATAGGCAGAAAAATAGCATAGCAGAAATGAGGCAGAAAAGCATGGCTAATACCTCTAACATAGATAGCCTTGATATACTATATTGTTAATACTGCTCCTGGATTTAAAACACGCATTACTCACAACAGTCTGCTTAGTATATTCTATTCCAGTCATTCTACCTGTACTAGATTTGAGGACACAGACAGCAATCCCCAAAGTAACAGGATATAGTATGGTAATCATCCTTAATTTCCTATTAACTTAATCTAAAGCTCTGAAAAACCTTCACTGTTTTACCATGACTGATTGTAATTACATCTGGTTCCTTAAATCGCTGTTTTGTATTGAGAGATTTTATTCAAAGCTGTTATGATTGATAGTATCAAGTCTGAGAGTATAGGCAACTGCACTGAAGATGACAAGATTCACTAGAATATCCACTCTGGTTTGATTATTACCTGCCTTTGAAGTTTTACACTGTCTTCAATGTTTTATTTTTACTAATATTGTTATGTACTGCTATATTCAATTATACTGCTATATTCAATTATGCCTGATGATATAGACAATTCTATTGAAGATAACAAGAAACAACACAGCTATCATTGTAAAAAAAAGAAATACAATGCCCTTTGAACATACTGCTGGAGAGAACATTTGAGTAATTTTTAATGAGTGTCTTTATAACTATTTTTGCAAGCATAATCCACATACAGCTGTGGAGAATTCAAAACATTAGTCATTCTAAAGTTAAATATCATATCCTCAGCTATTTGCCAGTGCAAAGTTGTAAGAAAGGAAATGTGTTACATGTAGACAAAGTTGATGTTTGCTTTGTTTAATGAAGTGTAACTACTATGAGGGCATTTGAGTTAATACTTATTCTCTGTAACAATAATGGTTAAGAGTTTTAGATCTTTGAAAAATAGCAGCTTGCTGCTGCATGCATACCATAGATTAGCTGCAAATGCATAAAATTTAATAAAATTATACTTTTTTAGGGTCTTGTATATATTATTACCTAGTTTCACTCTTTATTTCCTTCAAATATTTGCTAGTTTCTTTGTTAGGGACTTAAAAAATAGGGCAGAGTATCTGCTTAGAAAGCATGAAGCTATGCTATTGAATGTTTTTTCAAAGTTCTATGGTTTAGAATTTCCATAAATTTATGAATTTATGGATGATACTTATAGACTTAATAAATTCTAGTGAAACCACTGGAAACCCAATTGTTCTTTGTAAAAGTGCATTATGTGTCTTCAGATTCAAAAAACCATGTGAAAAAATAAATGAAATATTGAAGATTATTATGCTTAATATTTAATACTTGAAAGAGTTTTATTGTTATGTTTAAAAATGGTCTTTCAAAACATTTTCAAATAAATAATTCCACAAAAACAATGACTTGATTCGCACCCATACATTGTGGCTGCCAAATAAACAATAACACTAACATAATAAAATTAGCTCTTGATATTAACAATCTGGAATAATTACTCTCATTTTAGCACCAATTGTATCTTCATGCAAATGAAGATGAATATAAGCTTTAGATTTAAGTGAATATTTTACATAATTTTCTAAATGTATAGCTTTTCATGTAAAGCCAGGGTGGTCAACCTATGGCCCGTGTGCCTCAGCAGGCTATTTGTTACTATTGAAAGCTCTAAAATATTCATCATCTTTAGGAGTGTGCAATTAATTATAATGAGAGAAAATCCACTTCAAAGGGCACAATTTTCTGCAAAGATGAAGTGGAGAGGATAAAAATAATGTGATTTATTTAAGTTTTCCTTTTATCTAATTTTTTCAGACTAAAATTAATCATTTTGCTTTACTCACTTTGACTGAATGAATATATACAGAGCATTATTTTTAAAAGGTGAAATTTTAAATACTTGTTTATAAGTTAAGCACAGACAAGGAAATCATAGTTTAAACTTTCTGAGTATAAATGTATTAACACATATGGAAGAAATGTATTTTACTAATGCAGGAACAATCTAAGTGATACATGTTCAAAATTCAAATATAAATTTAGACTATTCAGTATTCTTATACTTTAGACTGATTTCATGTATAACTAGTTCATTTCACTCAAAAGTTAGAATAATTTGAAATCATTACTTTCATGCTTTTCCTTCCTCTCCATGTCTATCAATCTTCTGATTAGCCACTTATTAGATTTTCAACATAACATAATTGCATTCATCTTGGTGAACTGACACATACACATATTGTATATCAATCATTTTTACATTTTCCTTCCTCTCTTCCTCATTTCTTCCTTCTTGCCTCCACACAAATCTAACATCCTCTTTCTTACAATCACTCATTAATTTGCTCTTTGAATTATTTTCATTTCTAGTCGCTCATATTAAGTATTTCACTTTCTGTATTGGATTTAATTCACTTACCATTATGGTTTCAAGGGTCATCAATATTCTTACAAATGAATAAATTTTATTTTTTCTTATGGCTGAATATTATTCCATTGAATATATAGACTGCATTTTGTTGATCCATTAATTTGCTGATGAGACTATAAACTGAATCGAAAATATAGCTATTATGACTTTTACTGCTATAAAATATGGGTTTGCATGAACTATTATAATAAAGATGACTTTTAGTCTTTTGGAAAGATTCCCAAGAGAGTCATTACCGGGTCAAAATAATTTTTAACATTAGATTTTTTATAAATCTTTAAATTATTTTTAAAATGAATGTAGTATTTTATATTCTTACCAACAATCTAGAAGTGTCTATATTCTACAAATCACTCAGTGCTATGATTTGTATTTCTCTAATATCAAAAGATGCTGAACTGTTTTTCATGTAGTTAATGAAAATTTGCATTTTACACATATCTCACACTCTGTATTAAAATCAAATTAAAATTGATAGAAAGCATAGGTATAAACACAGAAACAATGAACCTGGTGGAAAATAAAATTAGAAAAATTGTTGAAAAAGTAAGGAATACACAAATATTTCTGAACAGAACCTCAATTGCAGAAGATATAGTACCAAAACATATCAAATTTGACACTACCAACACAATGAACAATTGGGAAAATATTGTTACATAATTCTAAGATATAGAATTAATATCTAGTATATATGCAGAGCTAAAAAATGTAGAACATTCTAAAATAAATGACCCAACCCAAAAAAGGGCAGTTAACAGGAATAGGTATTTGTTCAACATTTATCTTTTCTATGTTTCTCTTGAAATACAATACATTTTTAAGATAACACATATATTCATCCCATTTTGTTACTCAAAATGCATCACAGTGTATTTATTATGGTATACTTGTATATGAATATATCATAAATATTTTTCTCCACTGACATATAATTGTATTTTCCAATATTGTGCATAATATTCCATTTAGTGGATATATTATAGTATACAGAATTAGTGACATATTTGGATATAAATGTCTTCCTAGTTTTCTTATTATGTCAAATTCCACAATAAATAATGTTCTATGTGTTTCATTTCACAAATACATTAACATTTTATAGGATAAACATTAAGGAGTAGTACTTCATGGAGTAAAAACATTGTAAATTTACTAATTATTGCCAACTTGCTCTCTATTAGTAATCACACTGTGCTTTTCATAGCCATTTTCTGTGTAGCTTTGACAAGATTTTTTTCAAATGTAAACATTTTTAAATTTATACTTAAAAACAATTTAAATTTTATTGTACTATTGATGTTGAGAATCATTTAATACATTTTAAAATTATTGGCTTTTTTCTGAGAAACAAATTCATATCAACAGTTTTTGTTTTAGAAATTTATTAATGAAATAAATGCTTTGTGAATAATATGACCCCTAATTTCTCTTCCATTGTACTATTCACTTCCTAATTTGCTTATGTTTTTTTCCATGATGAAATTACTGACACATGTTAATTTTAAAATATATAATTGTGAAACCACTGTTATGATCCTATGTTCCTTTCTAAGTACCTCTTAGAGATAAGGCCTTTAAAAAAGAAATTAATGTTAAATGAAATTATTACTTTGCATATTAATATAATGTGATTGGTCTCCTTATAAGGTAATTAGGACAGAGATATACAGCAAACAATGCAAAGAATCACCATTTGAATGAAAACAGAGAGAAGATTGTCATCTACAAGAGAATAGACCAAAAATAAATCAGTTCTTTAGCATCTTAATCTGTGACTTGTAATCTTCAGAATAAAGAGAAAAATTATTTTGTATTTTAAAGTACCCCATTTGTAGTATAAATTTAAGTCAGCTTTTAGAAACCTAAAGTTATACTGTGAAGAGTAGGTGACATGGAAAATCTTGTGATCATTTAGCAAAGCCCAATCTTCTTGAATAAAAATGCAGAAACAAAAATATTTACAAGTACAAAAATACGAAATTTGACTCCTGTTTACCATTCAATAAATATCCTATGGCGATTTTGCTAGTTTTGGAAGCAATAAAAACAGAAAAATCTGATAGATAAAATGACTTTGAGGAAGACTCCCTGGTAAGCCACAAGCAAATGTGTTTTAAAAACTGTATTTTTGTCTTATAATATAATATATGGCCATTCTACTCTCAGTATTATTTTTTAGTTCTGTACCTCTTGCTATTTTATTTTTTGGACATAAATAGACCCTCTATTCAGCTTCCTATTGCAAATCAGATTTACTCTTTGTGAAGCACGTCATGGTCCATCTTTTGTTTACAATTTCATTTTATTCTGCACATGTAAAATTTAAGAGATAAAATTTTACACATTGTACAATGTACATCTTTTATTCTAGCAACCTAGGAGGCTGAGACAGGAGAATTGAAAGTTTAATCACAGTGCATGAAATTTTCCAAAACTCTGCCTCCATATGTAAAAAATTGAAGACATAAAAGGACTGGGATTACAGATCAATGAAAAGTTCCTGGGCCCATTTGCCAGCACCACAAAACCAGATGAATAGTCAGTGAATGCAGATAATTTTGTTTAATTTTATGACAGGGGTAAATTTAAAAATTTTTGCAAATATTGGAAGCATTTAAAATATTACCATGTAAAAAGTGAGTAATCTTACTGAAGAAATATGTTAATAAAATAACTTGTAACTGATGTAAAAATTGTGAAGTTGATGTTTGTGTCAGTAGAGCAAGAAGGGAGTTCAGAGGTTGCTTGCTGGGCAGACAATTGGAAGCAGAGGGAGGGAAGCATAATTGTAAGTTGGAGAGGAAGCAGCAATCGGGGCAGAATCAGTATGCAGTTAGAAACTTGTGTTTGGGTATTCCATACACTATTTTTAGGGGGATAATCTAATATGTTCATGAAATATATTATTTAAATTAAGATGATATTCTTATTGTTCATTTCAGATATACCAACACTACACATTTGTATTCAAGGTGGAAGGAGAAAAAAGAGAAACATGCACTCACACACACACACACACACACACACACACAGTCCCAAAAGTAGAGTCCCTTTAAGAGACAGTCTAAGTGTGTCTCTCCTGCCCTCTCTAGAAAGAGTTTTGTTGGACTTCCTGTATATGTGGTTAGACAGATGTTTCTGTCTCTATTTTCCTAAGATCAGAAATGTTTATTTGTGTTGGGGGCAGGGCACATCACCCAGTGTTCCAGTACCTGCTTAGCTAGTGATTTCTGGAAGGACTTCTTTAATCACAGTGCCCTTCCTTCTGTGCCACACCTGCAGAACTTTACCTCAGATTCCTTCATGCAGCTCTGTTAGATGAAATTATCCAAATCCTAATGATCCTGCCCACTCCAAGTTCTCTGTCCAGTTGTCATTGTTTCATATTCAGTGGGCTCTATAGTGCCTCATAGAAGACCAGTACTCATGGACCTTAGCGACAACTAAGAGCAAACAAGAGTCCACATGGATTCATAAGTCTGTAATGGACACTAGGAATACATCAAAGCTATGCATTTAACACTGGCATTTGTACGATCTGGCAGCCCAATGGCAGTTGTTTTATATTTTTTGCAATATGCATGAGTATATGTTTGTTATGATTATATACAACATGGGGCAAGCCCCATATTAATCTTTATTACTTCCTTTCCTCTCTGCATTACCTCATCTATACCCTCTCCAGATATGTTTTCTATATCAACAAAGTCTATCTCCTTGTTTACCATCTTTTTAGAGGGTTTTCTTTAACTTTTACATATTTTTTGTTTCTCATATAAAAAATTCATGAGTTTTAACATTTTATGTGTAATATAAGTCATTTAACATGGTGGACCCAAGGTCTATATATTCACTTACAAGTTGCTAACATTTATTCTGCTTAATAACTGAGTAGCACTCCACTCTGTATATATATTATGTTTTCTTTATTCACTCATCTGTTTATGAGAATATAGCCCATGTCAATTTTACAATTATTACAAATTATGTTGCTATCACTGATATATAAAATATTTAAATCTTTGGGATGATACTCATAAGAGGTATAGCTGGGTCAAATGAAATTTCTAAGTTATTTTTTTGAGAAAAATTCCGTAATGTTTTCTATAGTGCTTATATATGGCTATATTTCCACCAAAAATGGAGAATTACCCTCCCCCGATACACACACACATATTTGCTGCTTTTCGAATTTTGGTGATAGCCATTCTGTCTGTAGAAAGTTGGTATCTCACTGTTGTTTTGGTTTATATTTCTGTAATGACCAAAAATCCTTGAACATTTGTTTATGCAGCTACTGCATGTTTTGTTTGGGTCTTTCATTTTAGGGATTTGGTTTACTTTTTTATATATTCTAAATATTATTCCTCAGCCTGAGGAGTAGCTGACAAAATTTTCTTCCCATGTGTAGGTTATCTCTTAATTCTATTTTTTTTACGTTTCCTATGCACAAGTTATTTAATTTGATATAACTCCTTTTGTTGACTATTGCTGTTGTTTCTTATGCAATTGGGATTCTCCTCAGAAAATTCTTGCTTTTCTCTATCATCTTAAGAATAATCTATTTCATCTTCCTGCAGATTCGGAGTTTCTGTATTTGTATTTGGTGTATTTGTAATGTGATTCTTTAACACATTCTGATTAGAATTCAGTACAGGGTAAGAAGTATAGGTATTCTTGTGAATGTGAATAGCTGGTTTTCCCAGAACCATTTATGGAAGAGGGTATCTTTTCTCCAGCATATAGTTTTGGCTTTCTTGTCAATCAGATGTCTGAGTGTGCTTGGGATAGTTTTTGCACCCTCAACATTATTCCACTGATCCACATATAACCTCCTGCTTTTATCACTATAATTTTCTAATATATCTTCTTTTAAAATAAATTCCATTGGTATATTTTAGACATACATAATGATAGCATTCATCATCGGGATTTTGTAACTGTATATGATAAATCTTGATTATTCTTTTTTCCCCCTTTCTCCTCCCCTCCCTTCACCTCCTTGTTTATTTTTTTGTTTATTTATTTATTGTTTTGTACCATGAATTGAACTCACAACCTTGCTCTTTCCAGGCAGGTGTCATGCTGTTGAGCCATATTCACAGCCCATTTCCCTCCTTAATTACAAAAATTTTGTTCCCAATTTTCTTTCTCTTCTCTTTTGATATCAGAGATTGTGTTGCTTCTTGTTTTGGTCTTATTGTTCATAATTGCCTTTGATATTATGGGTCTCTTCTAGGTCCACATAAATTTTAAAGTTTCTTTTTCCCAGTTCTGTGGAGAATGATTGGGATTGCATTAGGTCTCTATACCATTTTTGATGAAGTGACCATTTTGATAATATTTATTCTGACTATTCAGGAAAAATGGATGCCTTTCAATTTCATGACATTGTCTCTCTGTTTTAAGACAGGTGTAGTTTTTGTTGCAGAGATCTTTTACTCTCTTAATTAGATTATTTCCTATGTATCTAGTTTTTGAAGATATTGTGAATGAAATTGCTTTCTTGACTTCTTTCTCAGGGCACTTGTTGGTTTGCCAGAATGTAACTGATTGTTGAGCATTAATTTTTTCAACCTGCTATTTTGTTGAATTTTTTTTAGTCTTTTGGTGGAGGTTTTTTGGGTCTCCTGTCTGAAAACTTATGTCTGTTGCAAATAACGATTGTTTGACTTCTTCCTTTCACTTTGAATTGAGTCTGTGTTTTTGAATTACGAATAAAGGCCATCGAAACTGAGAATCGGTATTTTCAGATTTTTACTGAATCTTGTCATTGTATATTTCTTGTGCGGATTCTTTTATTTTTCTCTTTTAACTACTTTTTCAGTCAGGTGATGTTTTCCTTTTCTTTCATTTTTTTGTGCTAATGGCCTCCCTATCTGTTTCTAGGGTTCCCTAAAATGTTTTCTGCCACTTGTTTAGAGGTTACAGATTTATTTGTTACATAAAGTCTCACCCACCCCAATTTGAAGGCAACTCTTTCTAGATAGAGAATTCTGGATTGGTAATTCTTTTCTTTTAGGGCTTAGCATACTTTGCTCCAGGTTCCCTTAGCCTTTTGATTTTTGTTGACATTTCTGCATTTACAATATTTTGCTAGGCTTGCTTTTATCCCTTAGTTGCTCTTGTTCTACAACAGGATTGTGTGTTCTCGCTTGTTAAATTTCTTATATTGTGTCATGGAGAGTTTCTTTTCGAACTATGGGGGTTATATAATCTTATAATTGGATATTGATCTAATAGGTTTCTGCCTATATTTGGTTACTTTCCACCAGATGGGTATTCTTCAGGTCTGAGGTATAGGCAGTGACAGGATTGAGAAGCAAACTTGCTTTTACTCTAAATGTTTTTTATCCTAGAAATCATGTGGTAGACTTTGTCAATTTGTGTAACTATGCCTTTTTCATTCATCCTCACATTTATGTATCTGTAAATTCTGGAGAGAACCTTCTGACCATCCTGTGAGTCTTGCTAACTGTAATATGCAACAATGACTATTCTTTAAAATTTCTTTAGTTTTAAATTAGAATTATCAAATGGAATCTAAAAATTATGAATAAACAAAAAAGAAATGTTTCTAGCTGGCATTAATAATGAACCTTTGTATTCAGAAAAGTTGCAAAATTTACTTAGCAGGCCTAAATAGCAAGACCATCTTGGCAAAGACCTTTCTGCTACTATATGTCTCCTTAGAAATAATTACACATTCTGGAACAGTAAAGAAAGCCAGCAGGTTAGGTAGCATTTTAATACATAAAGTGGAGTACTGTTACTCCTTAAAGTCTGTTGCCAATGGGGTCACTTGTAGTTTGAGGAAATGTTTTCAACAGAACCTTGAAATATAGTACTGATACTGTTCCAAGTATAAGGCTAAGATACTTTCAAATTTGACAAATAAATTTGGAACAAACTAGATTATAAACAGCTCCATTCATGCAAATTCTCAATAAAACCTAATTGAAAGATACTCATAAAACAGCATTTATTACTATTTCTTTTAAATGAAAAGCTGCTGCTTCTACTCAGGACTCCTAAACACATTTTTCAGAAATAAGAAGCATTTCACATATGCAAATTATCAATTTAGGTTCATTTTATAGGTACATAAATTATCATGTATTGTTTTGACTTTGAGCATCTTCTATGTTGTACTCAGATGCATTTGTGAAATTCAGAAGGATCAAATGCTTGTTGCAAAAATTCATTTTAAGATATTCTTGTAAAATAATGAAAAATGTAAAAACTATTTGCCCATATAAGATGTACCATCAAGTGCAATTTCCTGAGCTTTTTCTTAATATTATCTAAGGCTAGATACTATCTTTTGCATTCTTGCCTATCTTTGAGTTGTGAAATAAAATATTTTTATGGTATATTTATTTCATGAACCCTCAAATTGCTACTCCCTAATGGTAATACATACAAAAATAATAGATTCAATTTGTACAAATATATGCACTTATTTATAAATGCATTAAGAAAAGATTAGGAAAGAAAGCTGCAATCCCAATATACTTGTCATGACACTTCAGATATACTTTTTTAATTTAAAATTTTGATATGTTTCCTTCAGCAAAATTGTATAACACATGAAAAACTATAGCTTCAAAGTCATGTACTACTCTCTTGATAGATAAAATTATCTTTATAGATACCCAAATGCTCCTATAAAGTCATATGGATATTTATATTATTTGAAAATATTTAATAAAGCATCATTTATTAAAAATTTTCCCTGAATGGCATAGGCAGCTGACTTTGAATCATATAATTCTTATTTTTCTATGATTGTTTACATTAGAAGTCTTTAAAATAGTAAGAATAGTTGCCTACCATGGCAGAGGACTATCCCAAAAGTTTTAGACTACTATTTGTTCTATCTATGCTATATTCATAGTCACTTATTCCTGAATACCTTAAAATGGATGGACTTGATTTTACTACTTCATTAGTAACTTGCATATAAAGTGTACATTATAATTGACATTTATTTCTCATTTAGCTTCCAAGAACTCTTTTCAATGATCACCTCTTTATTCCAACTGTGAAGTAAATAGATTGTAAATATGATTAACCTTATCCCTGGTGTGATATATGGAGTGGAAAGAGATAAATTGCTTGCTTAAGGTCACCTAAGGGTTCAGGAAGCTCTAATAATTTATAAACTCCAACTACAAATTTGATAAGAATATGCATATTAACTTCTGTGCAATCAACCACTTTGTTTCAATTTTCTGACAAATTAAAAAAGAAAAATATTATTTAGTGAAATATAATAAAAGTAAGATTTTTTTCATTTTCTTCTTAGGAAAACTCTTTTGAAGAATGCAGAATTAATCTGAACTATATATTGGAAGCAAAGGTATTTTTCCTATGGCCTTTGTATTGAAAATTTGGTTATTGAAGGTAAAAGTACCATATATAGAAAGAATGGTGAAAATATACAGTGTATAATTACCTTTTGGAAAACATTTATTACAGTAAAATATGCATTGCCATTAATCACTTTCAGAGTAATTCTGGTTGCTTCAAATACAGTGTTTCCATTGATCTTGCAACTTTCTGAAGTGTTTTAGGAAGACCTCTTTTGTGTTTTTACCGGTTGTGACAAAAACACAATAAAGACATCTGAACAGCTCCATCTAACACAAAATCAGTTTCATAAAAATATTAATGTGTCTTGATCCACCTTATTTACATGAAAACAAAATGACCATGAAAGGTAAGCATTTTTAATTGATTTAGGATATCAAGGCAGCCATAACAGTACAGCTAAGGACACTCATAACAGTGGAATTCCACGACTGCTTCTGAAAGCTGAAAGAACAATGTGATAAGTGTGTTGAAAACAAAGGGTAATATTTTGAGGGGAATTAATGGCAATGTGCCTTCAACTATATTTTTTATTGTAAACATTTTTAAAGTAGTATCTTGGATAACACATACACATGACATACATACCAAGCAAAAGTTGTAAAACTGCATTTTATTTAATTATCAATACCAACAAATAATGCTTAATAAAAATTTAAATGGTGCATATTTATAAAATTTCTTTTATTTTTTCAAGTACTTTGAGTAAATTGATCTATTTAATAGCATAAAATCAAAGATAAGGTTTTAATTTTAATACAAAAATGAAAAGTTTAAACTTAGCATAATCAGTTTAAATTTTAGAAGGCTCTCCATCCAAATTATATCAAATTATCAAATGAGGGAATTCATAATTATGAGGCATAAGCTTATTGAATGTAAAGAAAAAATGCTAAGGTTAAAAGAAGCCACAATCGCTGAACTTACTGACTCTGTAGCTTCTATTCTCTAAAAAATATTGATATTTTAGTGTTTCGTTTCCCTAGAAGTATGAAGCTACCTTAGAAAGGAATGTGCAGCTATGAAGTATTCTTTTATTGTGTAATATTCGGCAATTTCAAATGGGAAAACATCTTTTCTTGTGTATTCTCAGCATTCAGATACTCATTCAACCAGGAAATGCCTATGATTAATAAAATGAATGGTTGAATATTAGGGAATATGTATGCCTTTCTAATTAGCAAAATGCTCTTCCATGCTTGTCACAGGAAAATCAAAGCTCATCTCGCATAAGAGGAATGAGGCTTTGAAAAGCAAATGCAAAGAATGACCTTAAAAGAAATTCAAATGTTCCACAAAATGTTTTAAAAACTGAGAAATACAGGTATTACTTCAGGAAAAGAACTGTAACACAATAAAGACTGTCTTTATTGACTTATATTTCTAATATTCATGGAGGTGTTCCGTTGATTTGCTTTAACATATAACTGCTGGAACTTTGGGTGCTGGGAGAACAGGTGGCCTACTCAATGCCCTGGTAAGCAGCTGGGGGCCTGGCAAGCCTCTGGTGCGCCAGGGCGAGAACTATCAGTGATTCATGATCTATGCATCATGTTGGAACTTTGGGCACTAGGAGAACGGGTGGCCTACTCACCGCCCTGGTATGCAGCTGAGCTAAGGATCAGACATGATCCATCCCCACCTCCCTGTTAGCAAGTCGGCACAGGCGGTCTGAGTATCTCTTGGGAGGATGAATGTATGCAGTGTGGCAAGTAAGGGGGATTTCCTTCTACCATCTCTTTGAAGGCAAATACTTTTATCACTGTTTTGCTCAGTTTTGATTAATGGTACTGCTTTGTTCAATAGTCTGTTTTTATAAGTTCAATATTTCCTTCCATTTTCCTCTATGTGATTGAAAGGACAGCTAATGTGAACAGAATGGGCTGTACTATTGTGCCCATTGCTCGTGTCCTGGTGACCTGCTGTGAGATTCTGTGCTAGTTTCTCTGCACTGCGGTCCCATGGGTTTGTTTTGTATTGTTCTGCTGCATTTTGCTACCTTCAAAAAAAAACTAGATAACAAAGTAACAAAATACCTCCAAAAATCTCCCAACTCCACCAAAGCTGAGCCATGGATCATGGATGAGGAAAAACTCAAAAAAAAAGGCAAATGAATTATATAAGGTGATTAAAAAGTAAATAACAACAACAAAAAACTCAATAAGGTACTGAGAAACCTGAAACAGGATATAACTAAACAGATAATGGACGTAAAAAGTAAAAAGAAGAAAAGAAAGTGCTCTAGAGGTTATGGCTGCACGTATGTTTAAGTGGGTAGGATTGATAACCATGTTGCTAAGTTGTTACTGGATCATTGAACTTCTTTGTACTCTCAATGTTTGAATATCCACTTTGTATGCTTTAATTTTGTAACTTTAACAACTATGTCTAAGAAGACAATATTTAATGTATCAATAAAATAAAATGAAATAAACCTGCCTTGGTATATTGGACTATTGGTTAGAAAGGTAAGTATTTTTTCTAATAATGTCAAAGAAAAGTTGCTCCATATTTTTTCCACTTTCTCTTGTGGAATTTTAGTGTTTTGAGTAGTTATTTCACTAGTGTGTTTGTTCTAAGAAGAAGGAAAATAGTACCAATAACATAGAATAATAAAAATGTTTTAATTCATTGAGGTTGTACTTGGACAACTGAATTAAGAAATAAAAAATTGAATTAACTTGGGACTCAAAAAAGAATATACATTACTTTAAGATTTATAATAAAATCTTTACTGAGGGACATAAAATAAGCTTCACTAATTGGAGACTATATTTTAGAAAAATATATACTTGAAAAAGAAATATTTACTTAACATATATTTAGGAAGTATATATTTTGCAAGAAAAAATGATATTCATTTTGGCATGGCAATGTCAGGACAGAATTTTCTATCCAGAAATTGTAAGAAATAGCAAAGAATAAGGAAAATAAGAGAACAGAAATACAAAAGGTCTAAAATGTTGCTAAAAGCAGTAGAGTTCAAGCAGAGGTACAGGAAGAACCAGATAAAAACATTCCCATGTCTGCTAATGTCAGAAATAACTAATATAGTATATTTCTCCAAGGTCAAGGGGCACATGTGAACTGTAAAACCAAAATTTCTTTTGTGGAACAATGAGAATAGGCTGCATTGGTTGATAATGGTCTTTTGCAACCACACATTTTCGTTCCATAAAAAAGAAGCAGGCTTAAACATATAGAAAAGTCAAATTTTCAAAAGCAATCTGCCCGTTTGACAGAGGGCAAAGAGACTGTATTCTGTACTGTCCTATATACACCTTACTGAAATAAAAGCAACATCTCAATTTTTGAACACCCAGAATCTTAAGTATCCAGCAACACTACCAAAAGTGTGAAAAATAGCCAAAATATGACTACCACAAAGCATCTAATTAACAGCTGATTCTGAAAAATTCAACACATTTGTAGACAAGTAATTTTTGAATCAAGTAGTATAGGATCTACTTAAATATATGATCTACAGGAGTAAGAAATAAATAAATATAATTACATATATATTTTAAGCATATTTATGAATAAATTATTAAAATTTCTAATTTCAAGTTTAGGGGTAGAGAAATCTCGAAGTGGTAGAATATATGTCTTTAATCTTAAGAGACCTGTGTTTAATTCCTCAAACTATAAAAAAGAAAACTTTCAAAGAGTGTCCCAGAGAAACACTGACACAGTTTGCATGCTTTTGTACATTTGGGTTGGTAGGTATACAATTATATTGTTTCCAATACATGTATATGAAGTGTGATTACAATATACAATGAAGTTTTAAATTTATAAAGAATGTTATCATAAATGATATATTGTCTTTTCTCGCCCTTGAAGTATTTCCTGTTGTCTTGGAAATACTTCGCCATTGTTCTTGCCACACTGAAGATGTTCTGAAGTTTCTCTTGTGTCTTTAGTTGCACTTCCTGTTCTGGATCAGTTCTAGACATTTACCTTTCATGGTCATTTTGACTTTGTGGAAAAGCCAAATATCTGACATTACTGAAACCGGTGATTAAGGAAAAGTAGGACAAACCATAATATTTTATGAGCCGCAGTTTTTGTGGCATGACATTAAGCAGCAGCATTCATCATAGTTTTATCACGCTCCATAAAGATATTCACCAAATAAGAATTCTAGAATTGTTTTTGGAAAGTACAAAAATGATGGAATAAGTATGTTTGAGGTATGAGAGAGAATTACATGAGTATTAATGGCACTATGGCACTATGTATTTTAAATTGGAAAGTCAAACATTTTATTGGAGTAAAAACACACAAAAGTGTTTTGTATTTAAATATACATCATGTTTTGATCAATCATTATATGCTACATGTATAACTTAGACAATTTAACACATTATTTTTATACAAATAATTTATATAAAACTGTATTGTATACTGTATACAAACTATATATTTTACAGAGACATATTTTATATACAGCACATTGTAGCATATATAATGATGTATATGCAATACTATGAACAATACTTTTACATGTATATACATATATTTTAAAATACAAATTTAAAATAATAAACAATGCAGATCACTGCTAATGACTGTCCCTAAAATAGCAAATATGACATAATTTGTAGATTCACTTTTGATTAGTCAGAAAAAGAAAGAAAACCTTATTCTATCCTTAAGAAAAATATTTTACTTGAGATTTTTGCATACAAAATTTAATTCAAGTACAAAAATAAAAGGAGAAAAAATCTCAAAAACATCAATATATATTAAGTCAACTTGGAAAATCAAACATTTTAATGAGGCTAAAAACACAGCCCTGGGTAAAAGAAGAAAATTAGAGTAACTGTTAAGATGTTCTGGACTCCTTTTTAGCATGATGAAAATTTCCAAAATTCATTGTGCAGTAGTTGGAGAAATCATTTAATATATGAAGTACTACAAATTATAAATTTTGAAGTAATGAATCTCATAATAATGAAATTATGTTTTTGCTAAAGGCTTTGTAAGACATAATCACTGCCTCCAACACATTTTGATATGTTGTATTTTAACTTAGTTGTAATAACTGTTTTCTTAATGCATTTGCTTGACATTGTCTTCTCAAAGCAGTCTTTCCTGGTAGTGATTCCCTAAGGCCATCTTTTGTATTGTATGCATTCAAAGTACAGTGGTACCTTGGTTCATGAATGGTTTTCTTGCAAACAAGCAGAAAAGTTTGCCAAAATTTTGTTTTGTTTACAAACTCTCCATGCGGTGACAAACATGACTTTATCAGTTATCTTTTCCACCAAAACACCAAAAGTAGGTATCTTTTTCAAGATCATAGAAAAAATTAAATTTGTGAACCTATACCAATTGTTTCAACAAGGAAATTCCCCTCTGGTTCATTTTCACAGTCAGTAACTGGACTGGAGTTTTCTTTTTAGTCAAACTCAAAAGTTTTTAAAATATCTTTCTGGGATGTTTGCTGTTGATTCTCAAGATAAAGTTGAGCAAAAGCTCCCAGTAGTATGACACTATCTCTACATTAGATCACCTTGACATTTTTTATAGCACATTAATTAGTCACTTCCTTTACTTTTAGTTTCTTGAAATGTCTCTAGACACTGGTAAAATGTAGACAAAAGTTTTGGTCATTGTATTACACACCTAGTCTCAAGTTCAACAATCATCAGAGTTCTTCCAAGCATAAACCTCCTGAGCCTAGACTTTACCAGCTGCATCTCTGTCAGCATTCTAGTCTTCCGAGCACTGACCAACATTGTCCATGAATTGTGGCTCCCAGAATTCTAGGACTGCATTTCTAGCAAAAGTCTTTCCAAACTTTTCCTATAAGCCTGCTCTAAAGACTTCTGAACTACATGACCAGATACTGTAAAAGAAATGAACTCACTTTTCGGGTACCAAAAATGTCTCAGTTACTTTCTCATTACTGAGACAAATTAGCTGACAGGCACAAAATAAAGGAGGAAAGGTTTATTTTAGCTTACAGTTTGTAGAGGTTTTAGCCCATGGCAGCAAGGCAGAGGAGCATCATAAGGAGAAATAATCATGACAGAACAGGCAGGTCAGCCAGCTGTGATCCCTGTGACTCGTTATCCTGTTCAGTTATAATCCTTCCCTTTATCCATGCCCAGAAACTTACCAATTCATTAGTGAACTAATCCATTTATCACATACCTTTAATCCAGTATTCCACATTCATCATCCAGCCACAACCCAAAAGCTCCACCTATGAGTCCATGAGGTTTTGGGGTTACATATGTATATGAGCCATAACAGAAGATTACCATTATAATCCTCCTTAAATCTTTTTGGAAATGGTTTTAGCGGAATTAAAAATATTTCTGAGAAAAATATCCATTGATTTTAATTTTCCTTTCTCTTGCTATCTATCTATCTATCTATCTATCTATCTATCTATCTATCTATCTATCTATCTTGATGAATATTGTTTGTGCTAGATGCCCCTATAATCCTTTCAATTATTTATGAATATCAAATTGGTAAATTTGATGGGTTGTGGTCCTGATGTTTTCTACATCTTTGATAATTTTATTTTTCCTTATTTTACGTATTAAAATCTAACAAGTTAGCCCTTTATGATTCTTGAAGTGCAATTGTGTTTATACACATTTAGAATTATCATGTCTTCTTGGTGTATTAAGACTATTATTGTTTCATAGTAGATCTGGTAATTTTTGTGCTTTAAGTAAATTTAGTCTAATACTGTTTTACTTTTAAGTTTGTTTTATTTCATTATATGTAAATTTTATTTTAATACGGTATTTTAGTAAATATAAAATACCATTAAACCCACTTTAAGTTTATAATTTGTAAGATTGCACAACTATTATCACCATCCACTTCCAGAACTTTTTATCTCCTCAAATTGATACCGTGTACCTACTGAACAATAACACTCCTTAATCCCATTTAAACCTGGTAAGCACCATTTTATGTCTTTAAGAGTTTATCTAAGCTAGATAACTCAAATATAACGATACATTATTTGCCCATTTATATTTGTCTTGTTTCACTTAGCATAATATTTTTTGGAATCTAAATTGTAGCATGTTTCAGAGTTTCATTCCTTTGTGTAGCAGAACAATGCTTCATTTTATGTCTATATCATATTTTATCTATTCATTTATTGATGATGCAATTACAAATTAATTATAGGAATTAATTTAATGTTATAAAAGACAGCCAAGTAGAAAATTTATAACATGTAAACATTAGGAAACCTAAAACAAATTCTCTGTGAGATAAAGTAGCAGAATAGATGTGAAACAAATATAATCAATGAATGCAGATTTAGATTAGTAGAAATAATGTAACCTGAGCAAACAGATAAAATATTTTAAGTGATTAGCTGAACCTTAAATATTTGTACATTTGTACTTAGCATGAAGTCCTATAGGTCCACACAGGTATTCATACATTTTTATTGCTGAATGTTTATTCTATTATTGCTTATTCTATTATGTATATATCCCACATTCTCTTTTTCTTTTCATTAGACATTTCTCACATAGTGTCACTCATTTTATAGCCAATATGAATAGTACTGCAATAATCAGAGGGGGTGAAGATTTCTTTTCAACATACTGGTTGCAATTCCTTTCAACATAATTCAGTAGTAGAATTTCTCAATGACATGGAAAATTAATTTTTAATTTTTTGAGGAGCCTTTATTGTTCTTTCTATAATAACTGCATTTTGCATATGTGCCAACGGTGTATAATGGCTCTCCTTTCTCCACAACCTTGCCACCTTTTGTAGACTTTCATCATGTTTTATAAGAAAGTATTCTAGGTAGAGGGAGTTGATGTCTCTTTGCATTTTGTATCACAATTTCAATGACAATTAATAACGTTACACTTTTTTCATAACGTTTGTTGACCATTTTTAAGTTTTTTCAAAATTTAAATCTATTGCTCATTTATCCTTTGGTGCATTTGTATTTTGTTATATTTTCCGTTTCTATTGAAATTTTAAAAATTTCTTGTATATTTTGAGTATTGATCCTTTGTCAGATATATAGTTTGAAAACATTTCCTCTTGTGTTATAGGCTATCAGTAAAATCTATAAATATCTTCCTTTGATCTGAAACGTTGTAGATTGATGTCATCCTATGTGTCTACAGTTGCTTTGGATTCCTGAAATTTGGTGTGTCTTCTAAAAATTTATTTCTTATCCCAATATCCTGAAGCACATCCTCTGTTTTTATCTAATAATTTCATAGTTGCAAGCTTTAATATTAATTTATTAAATCTATTCTGAATTTACTCTTCTAACTAGAAACAGAATTCTAGTATAATTTTTGAATATAGATAATGATTTTTCATAGCACTATTAAAAATTTATTCTCCCAAACATTTTGAAAATGACATAGCTGTAGGTACCTAGGTTTATGTCTGTTTCCTATATTCTGTGAAATAAGAATTGTTTATGTGTTGGATATGTATGTGTGTTTGAGTGTGTATGCATGTGTATGTGTGTGTGTTTTATATAATAAAAGTCTATGTCAAAAACTGAGTATTTTTAGACATTTTATTCCACAAACAAGTTAAATAGGAATTTTGCAACTTATAGGAAAATATTATAGTTGGTAATTAAATGTAGTTGAATTAATTATATCAAATAAACACATCAATATTTACCAAAGGATTTAATGCCTTTGTTTTTAATAATTCAATACACAGTTCATTCAGAAACCAGTAAATAATAAATAATAAATATTGAGTGCTTTCATTTGCCAAACATAATACCTTGCTCAGTTCATAGTATCCCTACATAGAAAAGAAATAATTTTTGAAAACTAAAAATTTCCTACATAAATATATTAATCAAGAATACTACCCTCAGAAACATATCTATCTGCCATGTGAAAGACTATTCTTGAACAGAAAATGTAACAGTTTTCTATTGCTATAAGAAAAACGTATCTGAAAACTTAGTGACAATGATAGGCTGAGCAGTACTGCACAAGATGTTTTCTGCTGGAACCATATTTTCTTTGAGCTAATTTTAGCTTATGGTGCCCAAGATAGTTCCACTCATCCATCTGCTGCCTCAGAAAGGGTATCTGGCATTGTTGGCAGCAAGCCCTTACTCTTTTTTTCCAAGTAATGTTTCATCATTCAATAGTCTGACATTTTTATATGGAGTCTGATTACCAAGGGACAGGAAGTTAAAGATACAAGACCTTTTAAAAATTCTGTGTTTAGAATTGTGTGCCCATAATTTTCATAACTTTTTTTTTGATCAAAGTAGGTCACAAGCCAAGCCTAGACTTTAAGATAATGTAGTGATCCTATGCCTTGAAGGAAAATAAACAGCAATATACAGTATAAGTACAGGAGCAATTGCATGTGGCATATTTTGAAACCTTCTTTTACAATATATTCTCTGGCTACAGCAATCAAAATCTCTCTCAGACACAACACATACTATTTTCTCCAAGTGTTATGCCATCATGGCATCAACTGAAAGGGAAGAATGTCACCAGAATTAGGTCAGAATTGTGTGAGGCCCCTTAAATACAGATCACAGTTTTCCAGAACTGATAAGCTAAAAGGACAGGGTTTATTTCTCTGGACACTCAAGATACTATGGCAATACAGGGCCAAAAGAGCTATCATAGTTATTACCAATCAAAAAGCAGAAAAAAAATCACACAGGTACCCATGTGCCAGCCCATTAAAATTATTCCAGGACTATGCAATGAAGTACTTAGTGGAAAGAATTGATTGTGATCTAATTCTACATTAGGCACTAGTACTTCAATCCTTTGTTCTCAGGGGCTCTTGGTTGCAATCTCTAGGATTTCCATACTTCATTTTTATAAAATAGGTCTTGTGTTTGAATTTTAAAAGTTCCTTAACCTTCTCACTGCCATCATCTTCTTTTCAGTTTGAGTTTTATGTATAATTTCTTATTCTAGACTGCTCTTAAGACATAATTAAAAATTAAAAAAAATACTTATGAGTTTTTTTAGAATGCTGTTTGGAACCAATCCATGCCACATTCATAATTCTTTCTTAAATTGACATTTGATTACTGTAGTAGTCTCCGGTTCCTGCAAGACAATATTTAAAAGATCTTAATATTCATTTTTTATAGTGAAGCAGATCTTCTAAGACAAATTACTAACGTCTTTACAGACAATTGTGAAGTATAATTTTATGTTCATCTTTAAACTGTGCTTTACTGGTTTCACTATGATTTTTTGCTTTGATATTTCTTCTCAAATGTTTGCCACTGGAGAGACTGACTGAGGTCCAAATTCTACTTAGCAATGTACCTTTTCTTATTTGTCTCTCATTTCTATTATACTACCTCTTCTACTTATCGTAGTGGAAAATATTTAAGCATTCCATCATTCTGGCCAGAAAACTCCTCCACCAGATTCACAAATTTATTAGGTAAATTTTGTCTCTTATATATTATCTTCAGTGAAATACTTTTTTTCCAGCTTTCATTAATAACGTCTTGCTTACCATTGCGGTTTCCTGAATAATCTCCTTATCGCCTTTTCAACTTCTAACACATCTGTTTTCAAAATTAATATATATGTTGTGTTTCTTCTTAGTACATCATTCTATTTTCAGATATAGATTTCTGTATCACATATTTATTGCTGCATAACAAAACACCTAATACTTTATAATTGGAAATACCATTAATATGATCCACAGTGATTGTAAAAATTGTCTTGTATTTTCTGTGTATTCTTCAACAACATATGTGCTTGTGTAACTCCTGAAGATATATTCATCAAGAAGTTTACTTGGGGTGAAATACCCTAAAAACTTTCACTCAGTGTTTTGCTTAGCTGGAGTAATTTGGGAGGTAGAAAGGCCTCTTTCTACTTATGTTTTCTCCAATAATATATTAAAACTCTTTACTCCAGTGACTGCATTTTGTAAAGTAAAATGATATCAACTCTTAATGGTTTGGAGAAAACATAAAACAGCATCAAATCTATCACAATATATTATTCATAATATATCCGAAGCTTGTCCTAGATCAACATGGAATAAAAATAAATGATCCCTCTTAAGACGGGTGACATGTGCTTACAGAGATTAGACGACATTTTGAAGATAGCCTTTGGATAGCTCCAGTAAAAGTAGTGCATTATCTTATGCAAAATAGAAGAACAATTAATATTTTAGAATTTTGTCATTGGGTTTGAGGCTACATTCAGAATATATTTGATGGGTCAGGGATATAGCTCAGCAGCACAGTGCCTACCTTCAAGTGTGATGTTGTGAGTTCGACTTCTGATACATACAGGAATAAAAAGGAATATATTTGATATATTCAGGTCTAAATGCTAAATAGATTTCAATTTTCGAGAACTCTCAATCAGTGTTTTTGACATTTCAATCAATCTAGAAAAGGCTAACAGAGTAATAATATGCAAGTTTAAGAAAAAAACTCAATCTAGAGGTACATTTTAAAAGATACTCCAGTTTTAATGTTAAGTAGTTTAGTCACCCATACACATTATTAACATCTTAACACTTACATAATATGAATTTCCATACTGACTGGTCAAAGAGGCCTTCTATTGAGCTCATTTTACTATAGATGACATAAAACAAACACAAGCATTTTAGAAAATCATTAAATGGCAAAAGGTGAAGCAAAATAATTTTGCTTAGTTGTCATTTAAATAGAATATTTAAATAATGTCTATTTCTTAATCATCCTTTTCAATCAAGATTTTATAATTTCAAACTCTCAATTTTTAATTGAGTCCTAGTCAAAATGCTTTATGTACTCTAGAATCATAAATATAAGTGGGTGATATAATGCATGGAAGATTTCAAGAGTGTATTTTTAAAACTTAATGAGATTTGGTAGATAAAAGCATAATTGGATTTAATTGAAGGAAAATAATCAGAGTAGCGGAATAGAGTTCATAAACTGATAATAAGCTTTTATTTCAGGCAGAACATCAGTATGAAATAATTTCTATTCAAATACTTTGAAATAAGCAATATTTTGCTATCAAATTTTTATTAATTTATGACAAATTTTCTGCCTCTAGTCTTATTAAAAAGCTTAAATAATATTAAAAATAAATAATTTCTCCATTTCACATTCAGAATTTTGAAACATTTAATATTTCTTTTAGCTCTTTATCTTAATATTTAAATATTAATGGATAGAGAAAACAGATAAATCATGGAATTTATATATTTATCTTTGAACAAAACAAAATAATTACTAAGGAAATAAAACAACATCAGTAAATGAATGTTTTCACATGTTGTACTACATTTAAAAATTTACTATTTTTAAAAAATTTTTGTGATGCGAGTGTATGAAAGAAAAAGAATACAATGAAATAATAAAATAATATACAGATACAGCAAGTGTGTGTCATACAAATGAATAAAGATTTTATTTTCTAAAATTTTAATTCCTATCAATCACTTTTATCTTGGAAAATATTTCTGCTATGGAATCAATGTTATGGCTAAAGGTAATATCCTCAGATACTGAAACATTTGATATTCTGCTCCACATCTTCTTTCCTGGTAATCAACTTTGAGGGCATGTCCTTATTCTACACGATGTTAGTATTATGCTTAAAAATGTATTATTCTTATTCCTAATATTAAGATGGGCCGCCTTATGTATCTGATTTGTTCTAAAAGGCCACATAATACAATACCTTAGTTTCTCAAATTTTTAGCTATATATTTCTGCCTTATTTTATGCTTCCATTAAATATTTTTATATCTCTAACTTTGAATCCATTATTATACTCATTAACTTTTGTCACATATGTTGCATAAATTTTGTTTTATTATGATTTTATGTATATATGTATACACACATATATGTGTAAACATAATCATTTTGAGAAACTCTGCACCTTTACATCTATCTGTAGCTTTCACAGAAGTTCTAGAGGAGACATTGGTCAGAAAGGGATTTGTAGGAATGATGGAAAAATCATTCTGTATCTTGATTGCCAAGACTGTTATAGTGGTTGCTCTTTGACATGGATAATTTAAATCGGTGAACTGTGGTGAATACATTAAAAAATATCTCCTCTAGCCATTCAGAGATACACTATGCATTATTGCTAAGTATATACACTCCACAGTGCTAGTCAATAAAAGTTCTTCCTCACTAAATTCTACAATGATGAATATGGTAATTACATGATCTGATCATTACCCAATGTATACATAATTCAAAATATCATATAATACATTATAAATATATTTAATTATTAAGTATATATTTTTTAAAAATTAAAATGAAGTAAATCAGTGAACTGTGTATGTGAAATGTTACTCAGTAATAATCTAATTTATAACAAGAATTAATTTTCACATTGCTAGTTTTTGTTTTATACTAATTCTATTTAATAATATTAAGGAATGTTAACTAAACAGAAAAATAATAGTAGTAATTTTTGTGCTAATACTGCCATCCATTAGTGTGGGTCCTTGTTTTAGTAATAATGGAAATTAAAACTGAAATATAAATTTATTGCAAAAAGGTTGTCACAGACAAAGCAGAAAATGACAAAGAACTTTAGCTTTTGGAGCTGACAAAGGACAAGCCAGCCCTAAACAAAGGAAAGTAAGTGAGAAGATAAAGGACTTCAGCTCAGGTAGCTAGAGAGAGACCACTTTGATAAAGAGGATCAGACTGGTCCACCTGCAAAAGGAGGCAGCCAATTTTTAACGATTTAGCTGATTTAAAATCAGCCAGAATCTGTTCTATCATTATCTCAGTTCTGATTTCTGTATCTCTTTGGGAGTACCTAGAGCCAGAGGGTTAATTTGGCGCTCTTAAGATTTCTACTTTTGTTTGAGAATCTCAGTCATGTGAAACTCTGCTACAATTGAAAGGAGGCTAGATTCAGGATAATGGAGGATTCTTGGCATAAACAAATGCCCCTGTAAACCTTTTATCTCAGTGCCTTTTGTCTCGAAAGGGTATGAGATAGGTTAGTCTTAATTACTTTTCTCAGTGCTGAGGTAAAATATCCCAAATCCAAAATTAAAGGAGTAAATATTTATTTGGCTCACAGTTTGTAGAAGTTTCAGATCAAAGTTGGCTAGGTCCAAGGAAGGTTGGCATGGCAGAGAGGCATTGCAGAGAAAAGATATTTAATGACAGGCAGAACAGTTTTAAGTTAGTAGAGATAAAAAATTAAACTCAAGTTTTCTTCTGTATATATATATATATATATATATATGTATAGACTTAAGTGAAAAGTCATTGATTTTATTAAAAAACATTTTAAATTACTGACTGCCTCAGAGACGGACACAAATGGTGCTTTGATGAGTACAGATTAGGACTCAGGAGTTTGTTTTTTCTTTGTACCTGTTGTAGTCTGAATATAACAATATTAAGAAAATTGCAAAATTTCAATAGGCTAACTCAGGCTAGTTCTGTCATAATTAAAATCCAAATAATTCTTTATTCATTTTATTGCTTTCTCTACTACATTTTAATTATTTGCAATATATATAAAGTACAAATTATTAATTTAACACAACAAACTCAAAATGTTTCTCAAACATTATGATATATTCAAACATTTCCATACTTGTATAAAGCATATTCAAATTATTTCTGGTTCCACTCAGTTTAATAAGAACAATAGAAATATCTATACAGAACTAGAGGTAATTTTTGTTACAGAAATTATTTAACAATCACGAGTAAAATAAGTTCTTTTAGGAAGCAGAGTTTCTTGTCATGAAAAGAATCAAAATCAGATGGTTAGACTTGAAGGTATTTAGGTCCTTATTAAAAAGCTTATGATTTTGGTAACACCATTGTACACGTATTTCAATCAGGAATAAAATACAGAATAAAATGAAGTTGCCATTTACATTACTAAGCACTATCAGTGTTTGAACTACTGTTAAACAATTCAATGCAGACAAAGTTAAATATAACTTCATTTAACATAGTAGTGGCCGATGTTATTATAATTATTTCTAATGAATCACTTATCATATATAAATAAATATGCATTTATTCTCGTGAATATATATTATTATGAATATATATATATTCAACAATATGGTCTAGACAATTGGCTGGATATTTATTAAAACAGTGTTTATTGCCAATTAGGTGTGAAAGATTTTCAGTGAATCAGATGTGTGTTTTAATTCTCTCTACAAGGTATAAATTTTGAACTTTTCATCTGTAAAGAGCCACTAAGTATACATATCAGTTGCATATGAAATTTTAAAGGAAATATTAATATTTCAGTGTGAATAATTACCAGGTTTCTGATGAAGATATATCTAGCAACAAACCTGTGGTTTGAACAGTATTGAGGACTGTGGATAGAACCAATACCCCATGATGAATGTGATCATTATATATTAAAACTTTTACTAGTACAGCAAATGAAAAAATAAAAAAGTAAACTTAATGACAGTAAAATCTAAACTTCATATCACTTACTGTTGATTAAGGGACAAAAATATTGTTCAAATACACTAAAATAAGTAAAAACTGTGATAAATTCTATGTAAGGAAGATACAACTCTCATTAGATGAAACAACTGTTTCTGCTATATTTAGTATAATTATTTTTCTTAGCATAATGTTTACTGTCAGTGACAGTAAACATACAGTGACACATAAACCCAAGGAGAAAACATTTTCAAAGACTATGTAATTATAGAGGTGAGAAATTGACAAAAGTTTGTAAACTTTTATTTTGTCACTGCTATGATAGTGGAAAGACAACAAGATCCTTGTGTCCTCTGAAAGTGTTTTAATATCAGCCAACAGTGAATAGTCAAAGAATAGAATATTTAAATTAAAATTTTCTAGTACATTAGTAGTATAAATCTTTATAGCAAAAATGTAGGTGAAATTGAAACATCTATTTTATAGGCCGAAACAGAAGCTGGGTTATGCTGTAGGCATGTCAAATAATTCTGAAATCTACTTACAAAACAATGTCACTTGATGACAGCTTTCAGCAGATGGATATCAGCATATGTGCACTTCTGAGTATGATTAATTGAATGACCGCAGATTAAAGTGTTTAGAACAAACAGTAAGAAGTGGAGGAAGAATATTTGTGAAATTTCATAAATTCAAAGCAGAATTTCAAATAATGCAGTATCTGAGGAAATTGCCATTAATCATAAATTTGGTTTTATAGGAGAATTAGTTTCTAAGATAAAAGTGATTGATGCGAATTAAAATTTTAGAAAACAAAATCTTCATTTGCATAAGGCACTCTTGCTGTATCTGTGTATATTATATTATTTCATTGTATTCTTTTTGTTTCTTACACTCATATCACAATTTTTTTTAAAAAAGTAAACATTTAAATGCAGTGAAAAATGTGAAAACATTCATTTAGTGATGTCATTTGTTTTCTTTCCTTAGCAATTATTTTTCTTTGTTCGAGGACAAATATATAAATTCCATGATTTATCTATTTTCTCTACCCATTAATATTTAAATATTGAGATAAAGAGTTAATAGAAAGAGATTAAATATTTCAAAATTCTGAATGTGAAAATGAAAAATCATTTCTTAATTTTAATATTTCTTAAACATTTTTAATGTGATGATTAATGTGATTATTTAGATATGGCCTAGCTTGTATACAGGCCTATTTTGTCAGGTGAAATGCAGTTCATTTGAGAAAGAATATTACTAATGAAAAAGTTCCACAGGGGCCTTTAGCTAACAGGATTTCAAATACAACTGGAGCAACACAAATCTAATTTTACCGTATAACAAAACTTCAAAAATTTATTTCAATTTAATAAAGCTGTTTAAATTCATATTAGGTTCAGGACACTGTTATATGATAATAATATTGAAGTTAAATATATATATATATATATATACGTCTATAAAGTAAATATATACATAATGAAATAAATATATATGTCTTTATATATATATATATGTCTATAAATACATATATATTATAAGTCTGTATACTTGAAAGAACATCTAGAGTCATGCAGATTCTGCATATATGGAATGAAATTGTATCTTAACTTTATTACTGACATAGCATTCAATGCAACTTGCTCATGGGAGATTATATTGTAATATTAGAGTTTTGGTATATGAAGAAAATGGATATAGCTAGAAAGAACATTGTATATTTGCAATTATTTAAATAAGATCTCACAGAATTGTGTTAGACCAAAATGAACAGTACCATTATTTGTTTAGAGATTTTGATAAGAAATTTATACAAATCTAAGAAATCTGCTTGCCATTTAACCACTAGGAACTAAACCTTGATTTTTAAGTCATTCTCTTCTCATTAACAGGTGCGTATAAGTTTCTGAGAATTGTTCTACTTTAGGATAGGAAGGGAATAAAATAATAAATACATCATTCAGTTTTCTACATGTGATCACAAAGTTAGTGAAACGGTTACAAAGTGAAATATTAATGTAATTGCAGCACTGCAGGAAGCTGAGGAAGGAGGTTGGAAAATACAAGTCCAATGTAAGTTTGACTTAACAAGACTGTCTCAAAATGTTAAAAAGTGATGCAGGGCTGGAGATGTAGTTCATTGTAGTTCAGTCTGTAGTACTGCAAAATATATAGACAGATAAGTAGATAATACATGAAAATGAAATAAAATCTTGAACAAGATTAATATATCAATGAAGAGTTTGGATTATAATGTGTGTCTACATTAAAATATTTATTTTTATATATGTTTGCTAATAATACATTAACATTTATTTTTATATATGTTTGCTAAAATGTTAAATATATCATGCTAAAAATATAATATTTCTTGTTTAACAACCTGTTTAATGTCTTTCAAACTTACAACTGTGTTGTGCTGTTCAGTCTTATGACCCTCAACTTGGATTTATGAACCATCTTGGCTTTCTGTACAGTTCTGTGCACATTATTTATAGGGACTCAGTGTCTTTTTTGAACACTGGACCTTGTTTATAAAATACTGTAGTTTTGCTGATTTTACTGTACAGTGCAATACTATAGTTTTATGTTCTATTATGGATTGCAATACCACATGTAAGATTTATATAATTAAAAGCAAAGTAATTAAGTTAGACATTCCTTTGCTATTTCTTTTCTCTGAATATTGTAATCTACATACTACATACAATTCCTTATTTAGTGACCTATTCATTTAACAACCTAGTCCTAGGAAGTATCTCTATTGTTAAACATATAATATCTGCATACATACTGTAAATGTATCGAATATTTTACTGAAATCCAATGAAATCTGCAATAAGCTTTTGTAAAAACATTACTTAGAAATTTTCCACATTTTTAAAATTATTTGCACCTTCAAAATTTTCATTTCCTTCATAAAAAAATTTTAAACAATATTTTAGCATTTTTGTTGTCTAGTAAAATGTTAAATCAGGAAAAAATATTGTGGACCTATTTTATACCAACCCATGCTGTATGTATTTAATACATAAACATCATGAAAATATAATATTTATGTTAATTAATTTTGCATCTTAATACACCTGGAGTAGAATCGACATGAAACTACATAAATATGATATCAATTATTGAAGTTTATTGGTTCAATAAAACAAGCATTGCAACAGAATGCAAGCACATTTTAGGGTGACCATAATTTTTTCTTAACTGCTTTGGTGAGAATTCTCAGAATGAGTCAAACTCTGAGTTTAGATGGGAATTTTGATGAGGATTGTTTTTGTAAAGATATGCACAAATGTTATAAGTAGAAGGGAATAGCAGTTGTGAAATCTCTGAAACAGAGATAAGTTAATACAATAGGAAAACTGAAAAAGATCATCGTGCTTTAATTCATCTACATAGTTGTTACCTTTGGAATATCCACTGTATGTCCATGTAGTGATTCTTACTATACAGCTGCATATACAAAGCTGAAGAACCTGCTATGTATTCTCAAATATATGGGATAGTGTTGTGATTTTAGGATTTATGAAGAAGACAATATTCCATCAAATAAAGAGGGTAGTGATGTGCATAGATACTGAAAAGTTGACAGGAATTAAGTAAAAACTGTGTAGTAATTTTCTAATCACAGCTTTTATTGACAAAGGGTACATGAGTTTATTAGCTAAGGTAGGGCGAAAAATTCAAAGAGACAAGCTTTAAACTAAATATCTTGTGCAACAGAAAGGAGAATACATCAGATAAATACAATGTTACTGCCAGGAAATACCATATGCCCATTGATAAGTTCTGAAAAAAATTTAAATTGAGTTTAGCACAATCATTGAATTTTCTCCATCAGTATGCATCTTCACATTTGGTGAAAGATACCATGCTAAGAATAATCCAAAATTCAATAAACATGTATAGCTGTTAAGTACTGTTGAAAAAGATATTGTGTTGGATAGGCTTTCAATTACCAAGTAATGGTAATTAATGTGTAGGTGTCCATCTGTAAGATATTACTGAGGAATGACAGCAAATCCATTTTGTCTACTATCAAGCCTTTCTTTATGCTTTTACACATAGATTCCTAAAACTGTTTCTGTGCCCCAGCATATACCCTTTTGTCTTTCCATTTTGATGTAGCCATTTTGAAGTTTCAAGTCCAAAGTCTTCAAGATTGAAGGAATCAGTCACCCTTGGTGATTATATATACTTTTTCTATATATATAAAAAGTTATTCATTTATTACCAATCAAGCAGTTAAGCTTAATATCTTTCTTTATGCAATTTTCTCAATGCAGCAAGATAGATATCACCACTTCTTATTGCAATCATACACCAGGTAATTTAGACATGTGCAAACATACATGTTTGAAAAAGTTTGTGAGGAATGTCACCTTGCAGAACACAAGCATAGACTTTTTTCTGCAGTAAAAGTGAATTTAACAGATGGCAGAAGCAAATGAGTTCTTATTCCACCTTAGCCCTCATGTCTTTCAAAAATTATGCAATCCCTCCAAACCTAAATGGCTAAATAGTGTGCTCAATAGCTCATAAGTTGATACAATTTCTAGCATCAACTCTAGCTGGATTAATGTTCAAACGTCCCTTATTTGGACTCTATTATCCACTAATCTTTCTAAGCCGTATGCATGCATGAGAATGAATTTCAACTATGTATTTTATTGCCCTGGTGAGGATGGAAGAGAAAATTTGAAAGGGCTAATTTAGCCTACTTCAGTTAAAACATATTGCCTTTTAGAACAGATAAAGAGTAATTGAAAAATGATAGCTTTGAGAAGCTTAACTAAATTCAGAGGATATTTCCAATGGAAAAAGTTTGTAATGTCAATATTGTACTGAATAGATTATCCAACTGTGGATAGAATCAAGAGAGTATATTGTTTTTGTCTCAGATGAGCATTATTTGATATTAGACCTTTACCATTATAAGTAGCCCATTCATCTCAGAATCTGTGTTATGACTGGAATTAGTTCAAGGGTAAGAATCCACTTCAATCCCTATCTCTCAGCGAGTTAAACCAACACACGTGTATTTCTCACTTACGAAATTCAGGTATAGATTTCATGACCTTAACTATGTATTATTCACTATATAGAGATTCCATAACTGAGAATTTTATAGATTTTAATGATATGTAGTTACACTACATGAACTATAGAATGTACTTGTTTGGAAATACACGAAAATGACAACAAAATGTAAAGCAAATTCTTGCATGTTAGTGTTTGTTAGATAACATATGTTCATATATATTGAACCAAGCAAGGTGCATGGTCATTCTCAAATTGAATTGGGAAGACAATAAATATAATTTTCTTGTGCACCTCGATAGAGAACAAAATGTAACTGTTAAACTTGAGTGAAGTTCATGTTAATACTCCTCTGTAGTACTGTTTTATGAAATGTAACAATTACTAAGCAGGTAGAGTTTTCCACATATATGAATTTTTGTTTCATATTTGTCAGAAATGTGGGGTAAGTAGTCCAGGAATCTTTATGTTTAGTTATAATCATTGGCAAATTATACACATGTTGCAAAACCACCAAAGGATTTTCTTATTACCAATATCACTTCTGACCTAATGGAAGAATATTCCTTCAAGACATACTTCCTTGGTTATTTATCTTACCTATTATTATCTCTGATTACTAAAAATAATTTACCATATATTGTCTGTCAACAAGTATGCAGAAGTTACATATATACATATCATCATAACAGCTATATAAGGCATATATGCAGTATTATTTGTTTTATAAATAAAGAAATTGAAAGTTACAAAAGTTAAGTAAATTTTTCAAGGTCCCATAGCAAGTGTTAGAGCTATAATTTGAGGTGAGTTACAGCTGGCTCTGACTGAAACATCAAAATAAACCACTGAAACAAATTCAAATATATGTCCTGAAGAAATAAAATATTAAATCATTAGAACAAAAACAAAGTAATGAGCTCAAAGTACTGATATTATATGATAACAAAATATTTACTTTTGGACAGTAACAAATCAATGCAATCTAACTGCTAAAATTTTTATTTCTTGTAAAATGTTTTAAGGCAGCAACCCTTAAATGTTTTTATCCCAGGAATTATTACAAATTATTGGAGAGCCAAAGAATTTTGTATATAGGACTGATATTTACATATTATTTAATACAAGCATTATATCAGATCATTCAAAAATATTTATTTAATAAATACAGCATGTGTAAATATTAAAATTTTATGAAAAATTTACTTAGGAAAATGAGATATAAATGTATGTGTATATTTGCAATATATCACATCTGCATCTTTCTTTATTCTTTATCGCTTTTCTTTTTTTAAAATACATGAAGAAAATTTGGCCTCTAAAGATACATAGTTGTAGAAACAGGATCTCTTAAACTCCCTGGGTGGCAATTTAGAACACATATTAAGGGCTGTTGATATAAAATATTTGCAGAGGAAAGCACCTTGGTAAATAGTTTAAGCAATGAACTAGACATCAAAGTTGCAGAAGTCATGTAATGTAATTTTTTTTCTCTTCTCATCATCCTCCATGATGGGAATATTATAATTGCAATATGTAATAAAATTAAAATAGAAAACCTATGGTTCATTACTGGCCAAAAACTTAAAACTTTTGGTGCACTATTTTTTTTTTTACTTTGTACTGATTTTCATAAACAACAGTTGACAACATTTTTCCAGATAGAATATGTTCCAAAATAGTGGGTTCCAGAATATGCATGACAACAATGTGGAGCAGAGCCCTCAGTTGCATTAAGTCATAAGATAGTTTAAGTCACTAAATAAATGGGTGGTTGTTACTGTAAAACAAACCATATTATCTGAAATACAGATACCTAAGTTTTCCAGCATTTAATCTGATGTTAACTTTTGTGAACTCAGACAAACTTACAAAAGAATTCTAATACAAACAACACATAGTTAATATTAAAATAATGTAGACTGAAAATAAATTTAATTTTAGCGATGTGAACTTGATATTCTGTTACTCTTTTTAAGAGTTTTTTTTTAGGGTTAAAACAGTTATTTCCTTATTAAAGTAAGTAGCAGCTAGTTTATATCTTTGCAGCATCAGCTTTTAATACTGTAAAACAATCTTATAATTGTGTTTATTTCTCTATGTGGTGCAAAATTAATGGTGTATTGCAATTTTCATGAAATGATACTCTTTTAGACAAAATTGTATTTATTAAATGTATAACTATGTGAAATTTTATTTTCAGATAATTTCTCTAACAGTATATTAATTACCAGAAACAATATTTTAAATTTTAAAATAAAAAATAATAAAAATGATATGGAATTTCAAAATAAAGTAATCAAGATTAACAATACTTAATATATTGTGTATTTTTATCTTCAAAGTAGTTGATCAAATTTCACATATAGGCATGAAAAAAATAAACAATGAAAGCAAGAGCTATTCTCTTTAATGAACAAAGATTAGCATTATAATTATGCATCTTGTATGTATATATATAAAATATTTTCCCTTATTTCTTTTCTCCTTTCCTCTATCTCAGTTAGAAATAATGTTTTTTTTCTACCACAGTATTCTTTATTATAGCTATCTTATTTATTATTCCTATATATATAATACATGAAATATTTAACATATAAAAATGGCAATTTCATGTAGTTAAATTCATATATACACTGTAATGAAGATGCAATAGCAATTTCATATCACAAAATTATCACCTTTATAACGATTTGCGACAGGTGGCAGACATTTTAGTCTTGATCTTTGAGTTCATATTTCTAGTTGAATCACTTATTTTATACTTATGTAATATAACTTTAATTAAAATATTTTAATATTTTCATACTTCTTTACAAAAATGAAACATATATGCATACATTTGAAAAACCTTAATTATATATAAATTCTGTTTCTGTATCAAAACACTTTAATTGCCTATTTTTTCAGCATGAATGCTTCAGAAAATCTTTGAATGGCAAATTCTGGGAAGGAACCATAATCCACATCTACTCCAGTTTCACATAAATATAAAGTAACTGTAGGTGACATAAAACATACACTTTTTAATTAACATGAGGCTTAAAAATAATGATATAAAATGAATTTATTAGTATATTAATAATATTTTAAGGTCTACATTTAAATCACCTCCCTCATTTGTACAATTTTAATATACATATGCAATGATCATATATAATATAATGTGATTTGCTTATGTTGTAAAACATCATCAAGGTTCTGATAGAGATAAATCATGTTTTAAATTTTTAAGGTTAGGAAAGATTAAAATTATGAAAAATAGAATATAACAGAAAATCTATTGTCCTAAATTCGCACAACTACCTCTGGTAAGTTCAGTATATTCCAGGATAGAGAAATTTATAATATTAATCATTGTACAACACTGTGAATAAGCCTGATGCTTAAAATGATTGACAGAGTAATCTTGTGAATTAAATTTTCACAATTAAAGAAATAAACAGTGTTTTTGCACATTATTATTTGACTGACAAATATTTGCGGGTAAGACTTTAATAAGTACACTAGTGTCACTTTATAAAGAGGTGTACAGTGTATCAGCCAAATACTCTGTTTTAGAATGTGTTGCATTCAACATTCTCTCTACTTAGCTAGTCATCCTAAAAATTCCAGATGACATAGGAAAAAAAATGAAAATTTTACATTCCAAAATTGTAGAACAAATTTATTTTTTCAGGATGAAGTAACTGAGGTTCAAAATTGTGAGGAATCTGATACTAAATTCTTTGAATTTAGAATGGTGAAAGGTAAAAAATAGATATTGAGTTTTTAATTAAATAATAAATTTGAAATATTTCCTTTTTATAAAAGTAAATTGCTAAAAAGCACAATCTCTGTAATTACAGTATAAGAAGCCTATTGTAGAAATTTGCATTGCACAACTGTGAGAGATGCTGAATACAGAATTAAGGATTTTCAAAAAATGGTAGTGGAAGCATTGAAAAAGTTACATATTACAGAAGCAAAGAAAAAGAGAGAGAGAGGAGAAGAGAGAGAGAGAGAGAGAGAAAGAGAGAAATAGAGAAAGAAGAGAAAGAGAAAGGAAAAGAAAGGAAGGAAAGATGAAAGGAAAGAAAGAAAGAAAGAAAGAAAGAAAGAAAGAGAGAGAGAGAGAGAGAGAGAGAGAGAAAGAAAGAAAGAAAGAAAGAAAGAAAGAAAGAAAGAAAGAAAGAAAGAAAGAAAGAAAGAAAGGAGAGAAAAAGAAACAAAATGATATAAAATAACAAGAACTACATGGTATATTGTTTACGTGGGCCTACGAATTTTATTGGTCCATGATACCAACATTCAGGGAGATGAGCTACACTAGACCCAGAGCAGAAAAGAACAAGGACAATTTGGAACCTATAGGCAGCTCTGTGTGTCACTATAAACAGCGAAGTCTATTTTCAAGACAACTAAATGCTGCATGATTTTAGTACTACTAGCTGCTGCTTCTCTTCTGCTTCCTCAGTTATATGACAGTTGATGTTCAGGCAAATTAGTCCAGAACCATCTATTTGATATTATTCATTAAGTCACATTTTATATCAGTAGTTTTGTATATCATTATAATTTGGAGTATCAATATCACCTGATTTCAAATTCATTAATCTTTTTCCTGTGGGGTTCATTCTGCTGTTAACTTGGCCAAATGTTTTTCAAGAAAAATATTGTAGTGTTCAGTTCTAAATATCATTTTTCTCATTTTAGTGTTTCTGTATTACTTAACTTTTACTGGAAAGTCACTATTGCGTTATATTAGTGATTCTACAGTCTATTTTTTATTTTGATTTTGATATCTATACTATGTGCCTTTCTGCTTTTGTTACCTATATTTTGGATTTCTATGATTCCAACTACTCTTCTTTCTTGTTTGTAAGTCTCTTAGTTTTTAGTCCTATGTTGGACATTTTGTGTTGATGAATTTTAGGGTGAAGTACAACACTGTTGCTTACTTATATTTTGATATATTTTTTTTTTACTTAGAAAGTGCAACTTTTACCCTGTGTCATGCAACGTCAGGGAACAATCCTTTGAATTCCAAGAAAATGTATTGAAAGGATCCTAGACTGCTGCTTTAACTAGAATGTGTTTATTTGTGATTTTCAATAAGCTTAACTGCCACCCACAAGTTCCTTTAATTAGACAATGAAATGATTGATTTGCTATCTTGAGTTTATAATAGTTTCATCTAAAACATTGATTTGGACTCAAATTTAGACTCATGTGTAGTATTGCCCTAAATTGTAGAAAACAAGCATATTACATAACACTGTAATGATTTCATTTGATTTCAAACTTTCTTTCCATTGATAATTATGCATAAATATTTCCAACGAGGGTTGAAGTGTGATTGTTCCACTAGAGTGATCAAATAAGTTATGTGTTTGATAATCTACATTTCAATCCATAATGTTTTCAACTTTGAACTCCAGTTTTTCCTTTAGTTCACAATGTATTTTTATATGGAACACCAAAAATTGCTACTGCTTATCCCCCCACCCTACTACACATGCAATCAAAATTATTATCCAAACTAACATTGAAATGAGTTCATTGATATTTGCTACTTAAGAAAAGTGCAAGATCTATCTGGAATATATTACATCTTCAAATTTTTATAATATTGAAGAAATTATTGTTATCTTATCATTTAACCTTTCTTGTTTCCACGATTATGAGTTTTGTGTCCTTACACAATGTAAATCAAAATATACTTCTAATTTATCTATTCATATTGGTACATTCCAAAAATTAATGAAATATGAACACTAAAAATTTATGTGTATATTAAAATAAAAACACATCACTATAAAATACAATGATTTGATCACCAATTATTGTATAAATCTAATTCATCATAGAAAGAAAAGTACATTGTATGAATAAATACCAAAAATGCAAAATTTTTCTTATATTCCTAATCAAACAATGTAACTCAAGTTAAAATTAAAGGAAAATAATTAAAATTATAAAGATTACACATTAAAAACTGAATGAGCAAATTTTATTCTAAAATTTAAATTTCTATAGTCATTTCCATTAAAAAACAATGAGCTAAGAGGTTCCTTCTATAACCAGGATTATTCAGTATTAATTTGAAAGATCTTATAAATGCAAAATGACAATATAATTAAATATTCTTCATAATATTGAAAGAAAAAGGACACAATTGATTTTATTTGGAGATAATTTGATTTTTCAACAGGAAAATCAAAGATAGGATAGTAAAAATGCATGAAAATTGAATAACATACCAGGTTATAAGATTAAAATGTATAATTAACTTCTTTCCCTATTGATAAAAATCATTCAGAACTTTTGTATAAAAATAGCCCAGTTACAATAAAGAGAAAACTGATGTGATACTTGTTATAGCTTGCATCTAGATGTCCCCCAAAGCCTCCATGCAGTCACACATGGGGCTTTTTCAGAGGTAGCTGAATCTAGTATTGATGCTTGGAATAAGGGTAGGATGTGTGCTTACTAAATTAGCCCACTGATTGGTTTGGGCTAGTTCTGGGTGTGGATGGTGGGAAGGCCCACCCTGGGTGTGAGCACTGCCCACCCTAAGAACATGTAGCATGGCTATAATGGACAGAAGTGAACCGTTGGTTACTGCTTATTGCTTTTTGCTCTCATTTCTTTCTGCTTGCTGCTTTTGCCAGTAGTGAACTCCTTCTCCTCTATGAAGTCCCTCTGTCATGCCACTTTGCCATGCAGCCAGTTCATTGAGGACTGAAACATATAAACATTTTGTAGAAAAGATTCTAGACTGCTCCTTTAACTAGAATGTGTTCACTAGTGGTTTTCAGTGAGGTTAAATCCTACCCAGAAATAAATCTCTCCTCCTTCAGCTTTTGTTAAGTATTTTGGCTTGTCAGCAAGAAAACTACCTAAGAAAATAGTAAAGGTAAACTTGAAATGAGAACATGAGCTCATATAAAAACACAGAATTTAACATTTAAGAGATATCCCTTAAAATAAGACAGGATAAAATCTTTTTGATCTGCATGCCAGAGATGATTTTAAGGCTAATATGGAATTTATAACATTGGAATACATAAGTAATCCTACTACTGTCTGGGAAAGGAACAAAGGCAATGGAATAAAAATGATTAGACTTTCGAAAAATGGTAGAGGAATGATTACACATCCACAGAATAAAAGTCTAATGCATACACTTTATAACTTAAAAATCTCTCTTAATACACTTGGTAAAGAAAAATATAAAATGAAAAACTATAAGTCTTAGGAAATCTTGAGGACATTAGTTTAGTGATAACTTACTAGACAGCACCAAGAACACAATGAAAGGAAAAATGTGTAAATTGGATTTCATTAAAGATAAAAGCATCTTTGTGAAATAAACTAAGCAACTGTTGAAAAAAATATAATAAATATATTTTCCAAAATATAGAGAACACCAAATTCTGAGCAATTTAAAAACTAAATTTAAGTCAGGTTTATGGTCTGAAGAGATACATCAAGAAATAGAGATAATGTAAGCGTTTTAAAAGATCCTCAACATCTTAGGATATTAAGGAGTTTTAAATTAATACAGGGTGATACCATTAGAAAACCATTAGAATTACTTAAAAACATAACACCAAAGTCTGGCAGGGATATGGAGCAAAAGATACTTTCTTTCATTGCTGGAGTGAAAGAAAAACTACGCCCACTTTAGAAGAGAGTTCATCAGTTTCTTATGAAATTTTACATGCTTTATATGTGATCTATCTCACTATCTAGTATTTACTCAAATGATTTGACAATTTTTCCTGTACAAGTGTTTTATACTAATGTACTTATTAGGTTCACTCAAAATTTTCAAACCTTGGACACACAGACATTATCTTTCAATAGGTAAGTGAAAAATTAGTACATTCATATAATGGAGTATCATTCAGTACTAAAATAGTGGCCAATCAAGACAGGAAAATACAGTTGAGAGAAACTTAAATTCCACTGTGAGTGACAAATTCCCCAAACCATATTGTATTTTGCCACTATACAGTATGCTGGAAAGGGCAAAATTATGGAGACAGTAGAAAGATTGATATTTGCCAGGGTTTTTGGGAAGACAATAAGGAATACAGGAAGCACAGAGCAATTTTAGGGCACCAAAATTATCCTGTAAGATATTGCAATGGTAATATTACACAATTTGTAACATTACATATTTCATTATTGCATATTTTACATATTACTACACAATTATCAAAATACATATAATTTAGATCCCAAACAAAAAACCTATTATAAACCATAGAATTTAATTGATAACAATGCATTAATGTATACTCATCTATTTTTAAAAAGGTACTTGAGAAACACAAGGTATCAATAAGTAACAGAAACTGGGTGAAGGAATGGGTGAAGTAGCACATGAGATGAACTCGCTACTTTCTGTTCATTTTTTTTAACATCAAATTGTCTCTCCAAATAAAATATATTCATTAAAATAATAATAGTGTGTAACATGACATGCATGCATCAAATATTTATTTCACAAAATTTTATTATTGAAACATGTATTTGACATAATATTGCTAATATATATGAAAGGAAAAGTGGTGAATGTAAAAATAGATTTATTTATAGAAATAACATATATGACTCATAATTTTACTATAATGTATTAGGAAAATGATTAATTTAATATGATATAATAGCATAATTGATTTTATTGGAAAAAAGAAAAGCATATAATTTATTTTTGGTGTATGAAAATAAATGACATCAAGATTAAATTTTGTAGAACATAAAATAATACATATTAAAATTTATATAAAATATAAAATGAATTTTGTGAACATATTTTCAAAATGAAGACTGTGTGAAGATTAAAAACTGAATGAAACAGATAAAAATATAATTGGAGATTTTTTAAAAATCTAAATTTAAAAATAGTGTCATATATAACAAATGGGCATGAAAATCATACAAAAATGTATATACAGGGTAAATATTTACAGTATATATGAGAGGCTTTCTTTTCACCATTAAATAGAAAGCTGCATTTAAGTGTGAGATAAAAACATACTATAAAAATGTGACAATGAGAACTCGTAAGTTCACAGAAGAAAAAGTGCTATTTGACAGAACATATAAAACTATATTTAATCTAACTAGATGTCACCAAGTTAGATTAGTTTGAATTTCCACCAATTTGATTTATAAACAATTGTGAAAGTTTCATTTACTTCAGCTAATTCTGACAAGGTTGTAGAATGAGCGTCATTGATATAAATGACATACTAAACATTTTGCCGTATCAGGATATATACAATTCAATGTTTTATATTTATATCTGATGAGATTTTGAATTAGTTGACAACAATTTCAGCAACAAATATTTACAGTATATTGAAATTTAAAACAACACAAGTATGTTTTCTCAAATTTCTATATGTTAAAAGTCTGGAGAGTTTAACTTAATTTTCTTCTATAAGTCACATGAATCCAGAATAAAGGTGTAGTCAGCACTGTATTGCACTCTGGAAATTAGGAGATTAAATTAAATCCTTTCCAATTCATCCATGTATAAGACAGAATCAATTTCCCTTGAGGTTTCAGGACTGAAGTCCTTTTTGCCTAACTAGATATTCTAATCTGCTTTCATAGAATATAGACCCCTTCTTCCATCTTCAAAGCTAACAATGGCAAATGCAGTATTTCTCACTCTGAATTTCTCACTGACAATTCCTTCATAATTTTCTCTGCTTTCTATTTTCTTGCATATTTCTGACTAGGTTTTTAGTATTTCTGTTTTGCCTTTAAGGTCCTATGTAAAGACAAAAAAGAAACAAACAAAAAAGCCACCCTTCCTTTTACACATAAAAATGAGTAAGTGAAAAAAATAGGAAGGACAAAATGGAAATAACACTTTTGCAAACAAAGAGGGAAAGAGAGGTTGAAGGAAGGATAGGGGAATGGAAAAGAAGAATTAAAATATATCATGTATTGGTACAAATTACCTCTGATGAATGTGATCATTATGTATATCCTGTCATTTTGATTCAAAAGCCAATAATGCTTTCATTCTTCATTTTGATTGGTTTGAGTTTGCTTTCAGTTATTTGATCTCAGTATGTATGAAGATATGAACACTTTGAAGAAAATAAGAGACATTATGGTAGCCGCTGTTGATTTCCTGGTGTCTGGTCTTGAAAGCTCTTAAGGCTCTCATTTTTGTGTTTTGATTATTCTTGTAGTATGTTGATTTGTGTTAACTTATTGTACATGAAGGTATGGACAACTATTTCCAAGAAAACAAGAGACATTATGGTAGCTGCTGTTGATTTCCTGCTTTTTCTGAAATCCTGTGTTATTTGCATTGTTTTACTCTGCTTTGTTCTGTTTTGTTTTATTATCTTTAAAATAGAAAATTAATTAAAATGTACCAATAAACTTAATTAATAAAAAATATTAAAAAACAAGAATTAAAACATCATAACAGCGATATACACGCAACCATGTATATAGCAGCACAGTTTATAATAACTAAATCTTGGAAACAGCCCAAATGCCTATCAAACAGTGAACAGATAAAAAAAAAGATGTAGTTATTTTACACAGTGCATTATTACTCTGTCATATAAAATGACAAACTGGAGACATTTCTACCTAAATGAAAGCATCATGAGATCACACCCAAGTGAAATAAATTGGAAACACATGTTTAAATACCACATGGTTTCTGTGTTGTGAGAAAATGAAAGTGTAAATACAGACCAAAATGTATAGTAGATATTGGGAAATGGGAATAAAAGGTTCAAATGAGAATGGGAATGGATATGTGGCAAAGGAAAAAGGAGACAAGTAGAGAAAACAATAGGAGAAAAAATGGAAACAAAGCTTTTGGAAATAAGCAGGGGAAGGGGGTTGATGGGAGGAGAGGGGAGTGGGGAAAACAGTAATATATATCATGCACAGGTACAAATGCACTATGATGAAGTAAAGCAATAATTAAAATACTTTAAATATTTAAAAAAAGCTCTTCTTAAAAATTTTATTTGGGCTTCTCTGAGCCTTCTTTATTTGCCTCCACCTTGGGCTGAAAAGCCCAATTTTAGCAGAACACCCTATTTATTTCAGTTTAGCAAAAATCTTTCCACTTGATATTTAATCAAAATTTTCTCAGTAATTTTCCATCCACTAAATCTTCATTTTGCTATATTTTTACCATACTTACTCACTATATTTAAAAAATTTTATACATTCTTCTCCGGCTTTTCTGTATTTAGTATTGAGATCAAGTTCTCTTCCCTATTACATTTGAGTTGAGCACTATTACCATTGTCTTGAAGAAAGTTTTTTTGTTATCTTTAAGAAGGATAAGAATAGTTTTTCTTTAACAATGATTGGGCAATCCAGATTGTCCAGTTGAATCTGAGTATTTTTTGCCACCTAAGTTCTAATTTTTTTCTTTATTTCAGTATTTTTATTGGTGCATATTTGCAGTTACATATATTAATTTTTTTGTACCAGGGATTGAACTCATGACCTCACACTTTCTAGGCAGGTGCTTAAGCCCCTGAGCTAAATCCCGACCCTATATTTGCATTTCTTTTGTGCAATTGAAATATATATGTAGCACATTTTAAATCTTTTTCCACCCTATTTCCTCCCTTCTCTCTTCCCTTCTTCCCTTCTTGGATATACTTTTCATATAAAAACTACTTATTCCCCTGCATCCTCTTATGTATATTTCATTTTGCTCTTTATTTTGGATTTCTTATATTAGAAAAACCATGCAATATTTAAGCTATTGTTTATTACTTAGTTAACTTACCATTATGGTTTCAAGGTGCATCCATTTTCCTTCATGGGACTCATTCCTTTATGGCAAAACAGTGCTCCCTCCATTTTGCATAAATGTCAAATTTTCTCTATCTGTTCATCTGTTGATGGACATGTAAAACAACCTGAATTCTCTCTGAAAAGTCCCTTTACAACTTATCTAGATTAGTGATTGGTCTATATCAGAGGAAAAATACTGACAAGGCAGCTTTAGAACTATGAGTAAAAGCCCAGCATGGTAGTGCATGCCTGTAATCCCAGCACTTGGGAGGCTGAGGCAGGAGGATCATTGTAAGTTTGAGACCAGCTACAAAGTGAGCTCAAGGACAAACTCATCTGCATAGTGAAACAATGATTCAGAAAAAAAGGCAAAAAAACTATGAGTAAAATAAATATAAAATATTCTATTTTAAAATTATTTTGATAGAGCTGCATCAAAATAGTCTCACTAATGGCAGCAAATATGCAGCTGTGGTAGGGAATATTTATAACAGGCTCAGGTTTGCATGTGTAAGGCCAGAAATATATGATATATCTCTGTACCTTCCCCTTCGTATTACTGTGAAGATAAAAACATTATAAAAAGAAAAAATGGGCTCCCTGGTTTAGCTTAGCTGGCTAAAGCCCCACTCTGTAAATGTGAGGTTGTGAGTTCCATCCCAGAGGCAGCAAAAAAAAAGAAAAAACAAAATTAATTTTCATATATCTAAGAAAATTAAAGTGGTACATAACTTTCCCTGATGTTATTTTGGTGAAAAGAAAAAATATCATCCAACATTAAGGGTCAATGTATGCTAAAAATCATCAAAATATTTTTCTATCAGCTTCTTTTTTGTTTTTATAATTTTGTTTTTAATATATTTGTGGTTAATTTTCATAGAGTATATCTACTCTTCCAAGGTGATCATTTATTTATTAAATACATACAATGTAGAAACTCTTTAATAAGATGTGATCCCAGTTACTGATTCAGGGAAGTATGCAGTTTGGTTCTTGTTCATGAATTCTCTACCTACACCTATGTCTTCAAGATTTTTACCCACTTTGTCCTCCAACAGATTTAGTGTTTCTGTTTTAATATTTATATCTTTGATCCACTTAGATTTTAGTTTTATACATGGTGACAGGCATGGGAATAGTTTTAGTTTTCTGCTTATGGAGAGCCAGTTTTTCCAGTTTTTCCTTTTTTTATTAAAGGGACTGTCATTCATCCAGTGAACATGTTTGGCTCCTTTATCAAAGATAGGGTGGTTGAGTGTGTTTATAGCTGTGGTTGTATCTTCGAGTCTATTCCATTGATCTTCAGATATGTTTTTATTCCAGTACCATGTTGATTTTATTACGGTAGCTTTGTAGCATAACTTGAAGTCAGGGATTGTGATGCCTTCTGCCTTGCCTTTGCTGCTTAGAATTATCTTTGCTATTCTAGGTCTCCTCTGGTTCCATATGAATTTTAGGAGTGATTAGTCTAGCTTTGTGAGGTATGTTAGTGTTATTCTCATTGGGATTGCATTGAATCTGTATAACAATTTTGGGAGAATGGCCATTTTCAGAATATTTATCCTTCCTATCCATGAAGAAGGGATGTCTTTCCATTTTTTGAGGTCCTCTTCAATTTCTTTTTTCAGGGTATTGTAATTTTCCTTGTATAGCACTTTTACTTATTTTGTTAGATTAATTCCTATGTATTTCATTTTTTAGATGCCAGTGTGAAGGGTATGGTTTCCCTTATTTATCTCTCTGTGATGTTGGTAGTTTATAGGAATGCTATTGATTTTTGAATTTTGACTTTGTATACAGCTGCATTGCTGTATTTATTCATTATATCTAGAAGTCTTTCAGTGGAGTTTTGGGGGATAACTAGGAAGAGTATCATGTCTGCAAATAATGATAGTTTAACTTCCTCTTTTCCTATCTTTACTGCTTTTATTTCTCTCTCTTGTCTAATTGCTCTGGCTAGTATTTCCAGTACTCTGTTGAATAGGAGCAGTGATAAGTGACATCTCTGTCTTGTGCCTGATTTTAGGGTAAATGCTTTCAGTTTTTGGCCATTTAATATGACGCTGGCTGTTGGTTTGATGGCCTTTATCATACTGAGGTAGAGATCATCTATTCCAATTCTCTGTAGGGTTCTTATCATGAATGGATGTTGGATGTTATCACAATATTTTTCTGCATCTATGGAAATGATCATGTGATTCTTACTTTTGGCTCTATTGATTTCTCCATGTCGAAAGAAATCTCCAGCATAGTGAAAAGAAAACCCACAAACTGGGAAAAAAACTTAGTGAACTGTTCCTGAGACAAAGGACGTCTGTCTAGAACTTGTAAAGAATTAAAAAAAATCAGACCCCTGAAATTCAAAGACCCAATCCAAAAATGGGCATCCAAGATGAAAAAACAGTTCTCAGATGAAGAAATACAAATGATAAATAAATAAATGAAAAAATGTTCATCATCATTGGTCATTAGAGAAATGCAAATTCAAACCACAGTGAGATTCCATCTCATTCCAGAAAAATGTCCAGGATCAAGAAAACTACCAACAACAAATGCTTTAGAGGCTGTGGGGAAAAAGGAACACTTCTGCACTGTTGGTGGGAGTGTAGACTGGTGCAATCACTGTGGAAGTCAGTCTGAAGATACCTCAAAAATCTGGGATTGTAAGTCTCATGTGACCCAGCTATTCAACTCCTAGGCATATTCCCAGAAGAACTGAAAACATCATATCTCATTGATATATACGCGCCTGTGTTTATAGCAGCACAATTTGTAATAGCCAGATCTTGGAAACAACCTAAGTGCCCATCAACTGAGGAATGGATAAAAAAATTGTGGTACTTTTATAAAATGGAGTACTACTCAGCTATAAAGAATAATCCCATTGAGATATTTATAAATAAATGGATGCAACTTGAGACCATACTCATAAGCAAAATAAATCAAACTCACATGTATAAATACCGTATAGTCTCCCTACTGTAAGAAATGGTAAGTGTACATAAGAGTCTATGGTAATCATGGTTCCCCACTATATTGCTTTGAAGTCTTATCATGTTTTCATTAATTGGTTGGAATGGTTTTATTCTGTTTTGTTTGACCTTATTATGTGTGATGGTATGAACAGCTACTTTGAAGAAAACAAGACATTATGGCAGCCAATGCAGATTTAATATCATCTTGCTTTGAAGTCCTACCATGCTTTTGTTCTTCTATTACCATTGGTTCTATCATGTTGTTTCTTATTGGATTTTAATATGTATAACAGTATAAACAAATTTTTATGGAAAATGAGATATTATAGTAGACATTGTTCATTTTCTGTTATTTGGTTCAGAATGCCCTGTAATACTTTCATTCAATTGAATAGTTTTTTTTTAATTTTGTTATGTTTGATATTATTGTGTGTGAAGCTACACTCAACTATTTCAAAGAAAAAGACATTATGTTAAAAAAATACATGCAGTGTGTCTAAATTAAACCAGAGTGATCAGAATTTTCATTTTAAAAAACATGTATTATTTATTTGTGCTGGAAAGTTTTAACCATTCTTTTCTAGGTCTTAAAAAAATAGAGAAATGAATTGCTTTCAACTCTTGTTTACCTACTGTTCTGTAGAAGTCTAGAACTTATTTCTGCTACATATTTCTACTGGTATTTTTCTACCATTTTTAGCAAAATAAGAGAAATCTTATCCTAATATCAATCATCAGAAGAATAGCTAAATAAAATGTGTAGTCATATATATTTTATTTAAGATTCCATTAGGAAAAAAGAACAACTATGTGTTTTAGAAAATAATAAATTTTTCAAGCAGCCTAGACTGCAGAAAGTAAGACAACTTTTATCTGTTGTTTCTAGATGTGATGATGGAACTAATACCAGCAGAGATTGCAGTCAGCAAAGTAACTTACTGGCATGAAGCTGCAGACTGCATCCCAGGACAGTGTTCACTTACCCTCCTACATTTTCAGAATCATCAGGAATATCTGACAGATGGTAAAGTCCTGCCACTGCCCTCTATGCCAAACTAGTAAAATGTGAACTCGGATGACTTTGGGCTATGCCAAATTCTCTATATAATGGCAGAAATCTTGGGGCAGTGACTGAAAAGGAACCCTGAGTGGGGAGACTGAGAATATTGCCTAGGTCACACAACTTGCAGTGAGTTGTGTCTGGTGATTCAAAAAGTTTGTGGAGGAAAAACATGGAGTAAAATGTGGGGACTTCCTGGCCGCAAAAAGAGCAAAAATGTGAGCTCAGTGGTAAAAGTCAACAGAGTGACATGTTGGGAAATTATAATACATCTCATTCCCTAATTACCTGAGGTGCTTTGGTCTTGGATAAGAGACAAAGGCACAGAGTTAATAGTGACCAAAAAATGGCTTATAACAGGAAGTGGGCCAAGAGAGCCATCTGCATCTCTGACCCTCACAGCTCCCATGCAGAGGATCAAACAAAACATGGGGGAGAATGAGTACGCTCCCTGATGATTCTGGCTGTAACAGAAAACAACCTTTGTTGATAGTTTAGTTTTATTCTATAGCAACAGACTGAGGATTTTTTCTTTATTTGTTTTTGATCTTGCTTTGTTTTGCTTTGGTTATTGCTTCTTTATCATTATTTATTTTATTTCATATTACTTTATTTGATTTTGTTTTTCCATTTATTATTTCTTTTGGATTTTCTATTTTTTTCTTTTTCAAAAATGTTTCCCTCTATTGCTTTTCTTCACTTTATCTCATTTCATATCCATCTTTCTCCCCAGTCTTTCTTTCCAAATTCCATATGACATATATGTAGGATATACTCTAATGCTTATAGAAGAGAATAAGAGTTAATCAGAGCTATAACTTGTACAGTACTGTTCATATGCACATCATGATAATCAATTCTAAAGTTATGCATAGTGTATGCAAACAAAACTATCAATGTATTAACAAAGTTCGACAACATCAAACTTTCAATCTCTGATTACATTACCCACCTATGTATCCTTCCTCCCACTTCTAATCTCTGAAACTTCAACACTAGATCTTTACACCAGCTATAAAAGTAATTTGAACAGAATTTCCATCTGTCTATTTTTCACCTGTTAAAATTTATCTTATTGATATAGAGGAATGAAACTGTTGACCTACTATATGTCCTTTACGAGTTCATATTCTTTAAAATTGAAGAATAAAATTTTGGAACAACAGAGGTTAGGAGCAGAATATACTTACTGAAAGAAAGCAAGCTTCTGTCTGAGAGAGAGAGAGAAGGGGTCCCACATGGGTTGTCAAAGACTTCATCTTTTCTAGGGATTTTTACAGAATAAAACCATAAGATGAGAAAGGTCCAAGATGGAGAAAACCTTGGAACTTGCAACGCAGATAAGCATGAGGTGGGACACAACTATGGTCAACCAGTAAGATTAATTATTCAGATACAAGTGACCAAATTAGGGACAAATGGAGAAATGAATCATGTAGTAAGTGGGCAATTTTATGCAGCAGTGAGTCTTCCTGTAGAGGGGTTAGAATGGTGACTCTTGGCTTGTCAAGGTGATTCATACCTATTTAGAATAATAATCCCTGTTTTTTATACTTAGGGTGTGTATGGATTTGTTTTGCTTTTTGTCTTGAGATCTGGCCCACAGAGGAGGTGTCTGTCTTCTCTAAGGTTACAAGGTATCTGTTCTGCAATGGCCCCTTTGAGGACACAGCCCTATCTGACTGCTTATAATATTTCTACCTAACTCAGTTGCCTGTAACATTTTCCTGTCTTCTTATTGACTTGTTCCTTTCCTTTTCTATTTTTTTCCTGCCATTCTGAATTCTTTCCACATCACTGAATAATTGCTAACTGCAGTGCAGAGCTGTCTGTAAGAGGCTTTGATAAGAGGGTAAAATTGTTCAAATGAGCCTTAGTGCTCACTACTGATGTGTTGTTGAAACTCTTTATGCTGTGTTAACCACTTACAATTCTTTCCTTGAAGCACAGTGACCTGTTCAAACTTATGAAACAGGATTTGTAAATTGTAGCCAATACTTCTTGGCAAATATCATCAAGATCACATCTGAAGAAAGCGTAGTCTGATGAGATCTTTAGACTGTTGGGAGCCACTGAAGCTGGAAATTGAACACCTTTGCAGTACTGTGGCATGGCTAGGGTGCAACTGATACAAGTACAAAGAGATGCCTCATAGGACAAGATAAAATCACAGCTAAGGACACCTGGCTCCACCACAATTAACAAGATAGAGTTTGTAGCTACAAGTATTTCACTTCTGTAGTGAAAACCAACTTGGAGACCTTTTTCTGAGATAGTTCTCCTAAATTAATGTAAGATACTTCTTCTAAATTAACATAGTCTGTTACTTGGAAAAGTGCTTGAACTACTCCCAAGGTCTGGCTCAGTTTTCTTAATTTTCCACTCTAAATCCTTCCTTGTTTGAAAACTGTATAAATACACGCTACTCAGAGACACTCATTGTCTAAGGCTCCAGAATCTCAACCTATGCCAGAGGGTTTTGATCCTACTGGAGCCCTAAAATCACACCACCTGTCTCACTTATTTAATCCTTTGCTGTACATTCATTTGGAAGATAAAGAACCCAGCCAGGTCCCTGATATTAGAAAATGAGCAACATGTTTTTGTTCCATTTGGCCTTAACACTTAGCACAAAACAAAAAGGGAAAGGTTAGAAAATAAGGAAATAAATGTCTCTAAAACCTTTCAACTTCCCAAAAGCAGATTAAATGGAGACTATAGGGGAAGAAATCAAATATGATTGTATGAAATGATCAAAGGGGAAGAAAAAAAACTCAGCAAGCTCAATGATAATATAACAAAACAAAGAGTGGAACTGATAGAAAAAAATCAGGGAGTTTAAAAATAAGTCAAATAAAAGTTAGAAAGGTTCATTGAAATCATATAAAACATGAATGACAAATACTGACCAGGAGCATATGTCAGACTGAAATCTGAGAGATAAATACTTCTAGTGAATATATTGGTAGAAGTGATCAATGTGAGAAGAAAATAACAGATGTAGAAGGCAAATCTGATACATGAAACCATAAATTTAGATATTTTAAAAAACAATAAGATAGCAAACATTATATATATATAATTATATATATATATATATATATATATATATATATCTTCTAAAAAATGAAGCAAAGAATAACCTAAAGCTAATTTATATTAAATAAAATTAAAAACACAACAAAGAATTAAAAAATCTGTTTGGAGAAATCATAGAACACTTTCCAAGTATATATGGGGGGAAAATCTACATACAGGTAAGAGTACTATGCATAATCCCAAATAGCCATGATCAAAGTATAATTTCTCCAGGATATATCATAGCCAAAATCTCAGAAGTTAAACACTAGGAAAGAATATTAAAAGTGATCAAAGAAATGTAACAAATAATTTATTAAAGTAATTAGAATTAAAGCAGACTTTTTAAAACTAATTTTAATTGCCAGACAAACATGGAGTGTATCTGAAGATGTAAAATAAAACACCTGTCAATGCAGACTAATGTATCCTTCAAAGCTATCTTTCAAAACCAATGGAAAAATAATGACATTTCAAGACAAAATATACTTTGCAAAATTCATGACCTCCAAACAAGCACTACAAAAATTATTAAGAGTATTCTAGAGACAATGAACCCAACTACACTGAAATGATTAATGGGATAAATACATCATACAGAATGAGCAGTTAAACAAAAAGAGAAACAAATAAGGGAAGTACAGACAAATGCAGGAAAGATAAGAATAAGTAAATACATTACAGTAATAGGTCTCAATATAAATGGCCTGACCTCTCACAGAATAGCAGACTAAATTGTAAGTCAGGACCCAATGCTATGCTACATAGAAGAGAAGTGACTAATCAAAAAAAAATTCATAGACTTAAAAACCAAAGGAGAGGAGACAAAATTCCATCCATTAAGAACATGAAACCAATCAGGGTTAGGTATCACACTTTAAACAAAGTAGACTTTGAACTATAACTTATAAGAAGTAGAGTCACTACATATTATTTAAGTGAATAATTCAATAGGAAAAGGTAACAATTGTAAATATATACACACCAAAAGCCAGGGTACACAGCATCATAAAACATATACTACTGAATATAAAAGGTCATACGAATATAAGCAGTGACTTAATGATGAAAATCAAATTCTCACTTTCAGATACAAACAACCAAACAAAAAATTAGAAAGATTCAAAAAAGTGAATATGCCTTTGATCAAATGGACTTAGTAGATAGAAAGAGAAAGCTCTGTCTTACCATAATAAAATTCCCATGAATTTTTTGAAATTGACCACTTACTAGTCAATAACATTTGCCTAAATAAATACAAAATTTGAAAGTATTTCAGGTATATTATCAGTTCATATTGCATTGAAATTACGAATAAATGGTAAACAGCATATAGAATTTACAAACATTAAAACACACACTATTTTTTTCCTTTTCTTTTTTGGTATCAGAAATCAAACTCATGGTCTTGCACATTCCAGGCAGACACTTATGCTGCTGAGCTAAATCCCCAGCTCTTAAAACACAAACTCTTGAACACTGAATAACACTCTTCAATAATCACTGAATAATCACTGTATTTCACAGAAGAAATCAAACAGTAACCAGAATCAAACAATAATGCCAGTGAAACTTACCAAAGCATATGGCATATAAAAACATTGTCCTCTAAGGAAGTTTATTGTTGTGAATTCTAATGTTAGGAAAACAAAATAAACCCAAATAAATAAGCTTACAGTGCACCAAAAATCCTAGAAAAACAAGAAGTGTGTAAGACCAAATCTGGTACAAGAAGAAAATTATAATGATCAGAATGAAAGTTAATGAAATTAACAGTAAAAAAAAGTAATGAATGAAGGAGTTGAAGTGCTTGTTCTTCAAAAGAATAAAGAATATAGACCAAAACCTTAGCCAAACTTACCAAAAGAAGGAATGTAAATGCAATTAGATACGAAGAAGGTAAAATCACAACAGACACTACTAAAATCCAGAAGATCGTTAGTAGTAAAAACTGAGAAAATTTGATTATCAAAAACTTAAACACTCTAGAAAAAAATATACAGATTCCTGGACACATGTGAAGTACCAAAGCTGATCCAAGAAAATATAAAACTGATGAACAATCCAATAAGAAGCAATGAAATTGAAGCAGTAATAATAAAATCTCTACCAATCAATGAAAGCCCAGTAACTCATGCACTGACTGCTAAATACTTAAATAACGTTAGTGAAGATATAATATCAATACTCTTGAAAATCTTTAATGAAATTAAAAAGGAAAGAATACAGCTCACACAACCTTGATTCCAAAACAAGAAAAACACCCAACTAAAAAATAAAAAACTTTGCCAATATCCTTAATGAACATAGATTCAAAAAGTTCCTCACAAAGTACTAGAAAACAATGCAACAAACAATTCAAATATAGCATATCACATGCCCAAGTGGGCTTCATCACAGATATACAAGAATGCTTTGACATCAGCAAATCAATAAGTATACTATTCACAAAATAAGAATGCAGAGAAATGTTACATGACCATCTAAATAGATGCAGACTAAGCCTGTGACAAACTCCAAAATATATTCCTGAGAAAAACTGAATAAAATAGGTCTAGGTCCTTCTTTCAATCTAATAAATGTGATTTATGATAAACTAATTGCTAAAATAATATTAAGTGGCAAAAGTCTGGATGTTTTCGCTATAAAATTAAGTAAATTACAAGGATGACCAGTATCTCCATTCGTGTTAAACATAATACTTGAAAATCTGGACAGAGTAATCAGTAAAGACAATAAATCAACACATGTAGGAAAAGAAAAAGTCAAACTATCATTATACAAAGATGAAATAATACATTAAACTGATGGCCTAAAAAATTTCACTAAAAGAAGCTCAGAGCTAATAATAAAATTGAGCAATATCACAGGATACAATGCCAACACAGGAAGAAATCAATAGAGTTCTTGTACAACAATAATGAACATATTGAGGAAAAATACATAAACAATACCATTAACAATAGCCTCAAAAATTCTTTATGTAAGAATTAACCAAGTAAGTTAAAAAGTATTGATTAAATCTACATCACTCTGAAACAGATCAAAGAGAATATCAGAAAATGGAATACACAGTACAAATATTGCCCAAATGACCACAATGTTAAAATTGATGCCATTGTTGATTTAACATCATCTTGCTCTGAAGTCCTACCATGCTCTTGTTTTTCTATTACCATTGGTTCTATCATGTTGTGTCTTATTGGATTTTAATATGTATGATAGTATAAACAAATTTTTTATCGAAAATGAGATAATATGGTAGCCATTGTTCATCTTTGGTTATTTGGTTCAGAATGCCTTGCAATATTTTCATTCTCTTGAGTGGTTTTATTCTATTTTGTTTTGTTTGACATTATTGTGTGTAAGGCTAAGATCAACTATTTCAAAGAAAGAGACATTATGATAGCTACTGTTAATATCCAATTGTCTTGTTGTGAAGTGTTGTGTTGCTTACATTGTTCCATTCTGACCTGCTTAGATCTGTCCACTCTTGTTTTATTATCTTTAAAATAAAAAAATAAAAAAATTAAAAAAATAAAATTGATATATAAGTTTACTGAAACCAAAAAAGTTCCCCAACAGTAATACCAACAGAATCAGAAAAAAAGCTTTTAAGATATATGGAGAAATAGAAAAGTCCTAGAATAGCAAAAACAATCCTCATTAAGAAGAGCAGAAGACGAAGCATCACAATTCTAGATTTCAAGTTCTATTACAAAGCACTAGTGATTAAAAACAGTATTGTATTAACATGAAAACAGAAATGCAGATAATTAGAATAAAACAGGTGATGAAGAAAAGCTCCAGGCATTAAAATATCAACGTTTTGAAAATGGGATAAAATCATATGCTGAAAGAAAAATAGGCTGTGTAATAAATAGTGCAGAGAAAACTGGTTGCATACATGTAGAAGACTGAATCTACACACATATTTAATCATGTATCAAAATTAAACCAAAATGAATCAGAGGCTTAAGAACTAAAATAGGAATATGTAATGTTTTGAAACATAAATTAGACAAATTTCTTGAAATTAACGAACTTAAAGTGTAAGGATCCTCTAAGCACAAATCTAATTGAGTAAGACATACCACCAAGAATCAACAAATTCAATTATATCAAATTAAAATATTTCTTCACAACAAAGGAAATAATCAGTATAATAAAAAGGTAATCTACAGAATGGTTAAAATATTTTGCTGGCTATTCCAATGACACTAGACTAATATCAGAGCATAAATGTAAATCAAATATTCACCTTCTACAAATAAAAAATACATTGAAAAATAGGGCAGCAAAATAAATGGATACTTATCTTAAGGAAAAATGGCCAATAAACAGATGAAAAAGTCTTACATGTCCCTGTCATGAATATAAATGAAAGTTAAAACAAAATTGAGTTTTCATCTTACCCCTGAAAATTTTATCTCCAAAAAGTTAAATAATAAGAAAGAGTGGTGATGCTACAAGGAAGCTGTCATCTTGCTGCATTCTTGGTAGGAATATACACTAGTAAAACCATTATTTAAATGATTATGGAGATTTTTCAATAAACTAAAATTAATGCTTCTCTTGAACTCAGCTTTTCCTCATCTATTTCTCTTTTAACAAAATTTAAAATCATCACATTATGGAGATACATGAATACTCATATTTACAACAGCACAATTAAAATAGCTAAAGCTTCGAAACAACTTACATATCAATCAAAAGATGAATGAATGAAGAATATGTGACATAAAATATCATATACAACACAACACTACTTTGCCATAAATAAATTGTATCATTTATAGGAAAATAAATACACATGAATGTTATAGTATTAAGTGAAACAACTCAGACGCAAAAATTTAAATATCTACTCCTTTATATGAGGAACCAATTTATAAATAAAGAGCACAAAAAGATAGATATTAAGAAATAACGACATTGATCTTTTTAGAATTGGAAAAAGACCTATAGATGTAGTGAGAGAAATAGAGAGGAGTGAAAGGGGACTAAAAATTATAAAAGTATGTTATCTGCAGGGACCAACTCCCCATAATTAATACAATCCATATTTACTGGGAGCATGTACTAAAAAAGAAAGGACATTAAAACAGATATAAATTATTTTTATTACTTGTACATATTTACAATACTATACATAATAAATCTTTCTTAGGAAATTGTTAAATATCCATATCAGATATTAAAAAATCTTTACTTAAATTGGTAAAACTCTTGAAGGCGTAAGCATAAGCATGAATTCCTGAACAGAACCCCAACTGAACAAAACAAAAGAATAAAACTAAAAATGTTCTGTACAGTAAAAGAGACAATCAACAGAATGAAGAAACTATGTAAAGCATGAAAAAGTTAAGCTGGGCATGGTGGTACACTTTTGCAATGCCAGCACATGGGAGGCTGAGGCAGGAGGATCCTTGCAGGTTCAAGACCAGCCTGGGCTACAAAGTGAGCTCAAAGCCAACCTGAACTGCACAGCAAGATCCTGTCTCAAGAGCCAGAAAAAAAGAGACAGAGAATTTTCCAGCCAGCCCTCTGACAGAAGACTAATAACTAGAGTGCATAAAAATTCCAAAAGACAGAAAGAAACATAAAAGTTCATTTAAATAAATTGTCATGTGAAATGAGTAAACACTTTTCAAGGTTAATGTGGCTATAAATGTTTTACTACTGCAACTATTTTAGTATTCTTGAGTGTTTATGTTTGCAAAGATAAGTATGCTATGATGCTTGGTCCTATTATGTAAAGTGATCTGTGTGAAATGCTATGCTTTCATGTTTCTCAAACAAATATTTCCATTTATATTTTATAAAATATTTAAATTTTAGTTACATGTTTACAGTACACATTGCTAATATTCCTTGCATGGAGTTGATACATGTACATAACACATCTCAATTTATTTTTTTTCATTTCTTTCTTATCGCTTCACTCACTCCACCCTCCCTGCATTTCTGATCACTTTTCCCTTTAAAATATTCTGTTTTTAAATTTTTATTTTAAAGTGAATACAATCATACAAAATAAAACAAAATAAAGTCAATCAAAACAAAACAGTGAAAGTGATACAAGATTTCAAAACATTGTAATAGGAAATCCAAAATGGCTACCATGATGCCTCATTATCTTCAAAAGTGCTGCCCATAATATCAGACATAATAAAATCAAATAAAACAGAATAGAATAAAACCAATCAAGACAGAACACTGAATAAAAGAAACAGTAAGATAGAAGAAAACAAAACAGTGAGAACAACATTATATTTCAAAAACAAGACAGAAGGAAATCCCTCATATTTGCTGTATTACATATTGTTATCCTCTTAACAGAGGCTCAGACTAATGACGTTCAGCCTGCAAAATCAATCAAATGATACAAGTTGTTTTGGTACCTCAGTTGCTATCAACTCAACCTGTCCTCTGAATCAGCTGGTTGCCAAGAGGGAAGAGGGTGTTCTTGTCTCCCAGCCCACGCAATGGTTGGCTCATGGACAGGGAGAATTGGCTTGTTTCTCCTCAGGAGCCTTGAATGACTTGCCCTTTGAGAATATTCTATCTCACTACTTGCTATTATTTATCTATTTTATGCCAGAAAGTATGGCCACTACCCAGAAATCAAATAGTAAGAAATAATGGAAAAGGTCCAGAGAGAAAGGGAATTTTGGTGGAAATATAAACTACTACAATCACTATGCAAGTCGCTATTGGGATTCCTCAAAAAACTGAAAATAAAAATTTCATTTTCCCCTGCTATTTTCCTTATATATATTATACTAAAAGTGCTAAAGACAAAATATTGCAGAGATATGTGCATACTCATCATAAAGATAAACCTGAGTCATTTTTAGAATATTGGATGTAACTTGAGCCCATAATTTTAAGTGAAATAAATCAGACACATAGTGCTACTATTCATAGCCATTTGAACAGAATTTGATCAGAAAATAAAAAAGGAAAATCAATATTTTTAAAACATTTAAAAATGTAAATAAGTTTTTAAAATAATTTTTAATTATTTTAGAGAATTATGCTTTCATATTTTAGATTTTAATGATATGAGAGTAATCTTTCTAGATTACAGCATTTAGTGCTGTGGTTTATTTTACATGAGAACCACAAAATGCAAAGAAGAATAAATAAAATTAAAGAGAAAAATGAAGGAAAGATGTTAGGAAGCCAGAAGAAAAACTTTTTGGAACATGGGTAAAGGGATGAGAGGGAAAAGCAGGTATGAGTGTACTATGGTTTAGAACTCTTAGAGATGAGCTAAATCGTTTAACATAAAGAGATGGGCATGAATATTTTGAATCCCAGGGGCAAAAATTATTATTTAGATCAAGGATGCCTCCCAAAAGTTCATGTGTATGGAGATTGGGCTTTTCTAAATTGATGGATCACATTAGGAATTTCTGCATTAGTGGATGAATGCACAGAAAGGTTCAGAGGTAAATGTGTTATGAGGTAGTGCTGATTTAAAGAGGTGGCTCTCTCAAGCCTTGACCAAGAAGGTTATTTTATCTTCCTCCTCAGCTACTCCGTTTCCTACTTTCTGCCTTCCATAGGATCAGCAGCTATTCTTTACCCAGTCCCTTGCAATATACTCTGTCTTCTTCTGGGTAAGCAGACCATGGCGTAAATCCTCTGAAACCATGAGCCAAACTAAACTTCTTTAAATTGTTGATGTCAGAGATCACGTCCAGACAGACAATGAAGAAAGTGACTAAGACAGGGGAGAAAAAGGGATCAGAATTTCATATACCAGTTCCTCAAAATGAGTGTAACTGTTATGCATCACAAATTCACATTAATATTCATTTTGGAATTAATATTCTTGGAACTTTGTCTTTTAAGTCTGTGACCCAAAATCCCTCTTACTGAAATGTGTCTGGATTTTTCTTCAAACATTTTGTTATTAAATTACTGGCTTTCCTTGTAAAGACTAAATAAATCAGAGAAGTAAGATCCTTGAAGTCAATACATTTTAACAGTGAAAATTCTGGAAACCAATTATCTATTTTTGAATTGTCATTAAGTAGCTGTATGACCTCAAATAAACCCTGTCACCTAGAAAAATAAAATGACTGAAGTGAGTATTTTATACCTACTGCATTATACTAATAGATTAAATGTCACAATGCAATAAAAGAACATAAGAAAATGCAATTTGATTGTAAAGTGATTTATATATTTTATTTATGTAATGCTCAATATTGAAATAGCTTCCTCTCACTGAAAGTCCAGATCATCACACATTTCTCCTTCTCTATTTGTTTCAAAAAAAATATTTATATTGTCACAGGTCTTTCCAAATAGTGTTTGCTCTTGCAGACAGTTTCATTTTCAAAGCCTATGTTCTACGTCAAAGCAATTATTTTGATAACTTTAAACCATTAGCTTTAAGAATTTAACTTAGAGGTTCATATCTAAATCCCCTATTGTTAGAGATTGCAAAGTCTAAAATTTAAACTCTAATAATGGACTGAAATAATAGAAAAGAATATCAGTATGACTAATGTTCATAGACTTTGGAACAGTAATTTTAGAAATGTTGGTAATCCTGTAAATATATTATCTTTCCTAGCAAAGTCTTCTTAAATATAATTCTACATTTTTACCTAAAAAGAATTTCTTGAGGAGACGTATACGTAATGAAATGTAATGAGCCACTGATTAAAGAATATGAATGAATAAAGGATATCCATTTTCTACAGATAGCTGATGTAGAAAACGAGAGCTTTTCTTTATGTTGGCTTAAACTGGACATAATGTATCTACACAAGGTTATAATAAATATTATCAAATAGTTTTACTTTTGTTGCATTTTGTGTCACTCATCTTGCAAATAAACAATAATAAAAATCTTATTATTAAATGTAAAATAATTGATTTTGAACACAACTGCTATATTTGAAAATTGTTAAATATTAAAATTAAAAGAATCTGATAATGTAAATAGGGGAAAAATTTAATTTAACTTTTATATCTCCTTGATATTCTGCTCTGTAAATTTTATTAAGCTAAAATTATTATGTATAAATTAATAAATGGCTGCCATGTCTATGTTTTCTATTAGGTAGGTAAGTCAGCTAAATTTGTGTTTTGTAAGCAAGAACAAGTAATATTTTAGTTTCATGTACCTCTTCTTTTTCCTTGTCTTTTGCAATGTACCCCTCCCTCATGTTTTATACTTTATTTGTTTCATTTCTTTTCCTTTCTTTTTTCTTTCATACAGTGTTCTTAACTCATTTATGTCATTATTGTTGATACCTCTTTGTGTTTAACATGTCAGATGTGATAGTGGCTTAAATTGTTCTCCATTATGCAAAATGTTTGTTGTATCTTGAAACACAAGTGTCAATTTTTCCAGGGAAAGAGGTAACAGACAAGACTTATAATTGTTGAGAAACAACTGGTAGAGTGTACCTCCATTGAAGCAATATAAGAAACAAGTAGTACTTTTCACATAATTTTGTTGTATGCATTTAAATATAACAATGTCTTTATCTTTGTAGGAAAATTTATGTATATATTTGAAACAATTTTTATATAATTCTGATGATATTATAGTCATAAAGTATTCTTGCCTATAGAAAATTTTATAATTCCCTGAAAAAGAAGTGTTCATGGTAATGAGAGAAAGTAAATTGAGAGTTTTTTCATACAATTCTGACAAGTATACAATATCCTTGCCCATGGAGAGTTTTATAATTCTCTGACTCAAAAAATGTGCAAAGTAATGAGAGAATGTAAATTGAGGATTTTTTAAAATTTAACAACTGAGATTTTTAAGATGCCAAACACCAGATGAATTAAATTACTTGTATGAAATGATAGTATTTATATTCCCACATTTAAAAATAACTTTTCTATTAAATTGCAGGAACTATGATAAATATTCATATGAACTATATGTTTTTGTCCTCCAGATAACTGTTTGAAACATCTACTATCATTATAGCTGTCAGACAAATAGTGATCCTGAGTCATTAATGTTAGGCAACATTCTTAAGTTTTACAGGTTATAGATGGAAAGAAAGAATTCAGAAAATCATTTCCATGTGCTCCAATAAAAATATAACTATCTTTCTTTTGTTAAAATATGTATTAAAAATGGTAAACTATATGAATATTAAATAGAAGAGTGTAATTATACTAGTGATATTTTTCTAAAATTACTCCATAGCCTTTGCCAGTGTTTATTTTTAAGTTCTACATTTTTCTATCTGTTAAATCCTTGGAAAATAATGCAAACAGACTACTCTGATGTTCGGTAAAATAAGAATATTTACCTGATTTACTTGTTATGAAAAAATATTTAAATAGTTAAGCATATAAGGATTTGAGAGGGCATATTTCTCAAGAAACTCTCTCTGTACTATTTTCCTTCGTGAACTAATTAGCTGTGCTCTAACATGCCTTTCTTTCATTATAGCTCTGCCTGTTAGCCACAAAATCATGGACTTAAACCTTTGAAATACTGAGCCGTATTAAACTCCTTTTTTAAGTGGCAGATGTTATTTTGTACAAGCAGAAATCATCAATGCCTTTTGTTCACTCTTATTCCAACATATTTAAAAAATAGTTTTGATCATTAACTGATCTTGCCTTAGATCTCACTTTCCCATTAGACATTAGAATCTTTATCAAAATAACCAGAATTATTTTAATTTTTCTCATTTAGACCAATGTTTCTATCTTATCTCAGTCTGTTGATGATTGCTTTGTATTTGAACAATGTTTGTTTTTGTCTTCTAATATTCATAATTTTATGGAAGTAGTTATTTTGAGATTGACATTATATTTAGGGCCCTAGACACTGAAGTAAATAATCTTTCATATTTTATATTCATTTATCAATACATATTTGAATTACATAATGTTTACATTCTTTGTAGGATGTTGGTATGTGTACAGAACATACAGTTTTGTCATTAAATAAATTTATTGGTACAGTTAAGACACACATAATGATATCATTCATCATAAGGAATTTGTACCTGTACATGATATACCTTGATTTTTCCCCATCCCCATCTTCTCCGTTAATCCTTTTCCACTTCTTATTTACAAATGCTTCGTTATGTTTTATCATTCTTACCTCATTTTTCCTTCCTTGCTTTCCCCAATCTCGTTTTTTTATTCCCATTCTCATTTCAAAGTTTTCTTCCTATTTCACACTATGTATACACCTTTTGATTCTAACTTATACTTACACTTTCTCACAACAGAGAAACAATGTGACATTTTTACATGTGTATCTGATTTATTCCACTAAAAATATGGTCTCAAGGTACATCCATTCACTTACAAATGTGTCAAATTTATCCCTTATGGGTGAGTAGAGCTTCTTTTTATAAAAAACAACACAAAACAAAACACATTTTCTTTATCTGTTCATTGGTTGATGGGCATTTGGACTGCTTGCAATATTTAGTTGTTACAAACTGGGCCACTATTAACATGAATGTGCATATATCACTATAATATGATGCTTTTAATTCTGTAGAGAAGACATCAAGAATGAGGAAACCAGTGTCAAATACATACTCTAGTCATAAGCTTTTGAGGATTCTCCACACTGATTTCCACAGTGTTTGCACCTGTCGACATTCCCACTAACAGTGAAGAGATCCTTTTTCTTCAGAGCTCTGGAAGCATTAATTATTGGTTTATTTCTTGACAGTAACCTTTCTTTCTGGAGTGAGATGGAATAACAGTGTTGTTTTAGTTTGTACTTATCTAATGACCAGTGATAATGAACATGTTTTCATATATTTTGTGTTTTTACTTTTTTATCTGAAAAGTGTGTATTCATCTCAAATGCCTATGTTTGAATACATATTTACCTATTTAGGGCCAGGGATTTAGCTCAGTGGCATAAGTGCTGATTTGTATGAGGTCCTGAGTTGTATCCCTGGTATCAAAAAAATTCTCTAGAATACCTATTTAAATTTGAGGTTACTGATTATATTTATTTTTTGTATATTGTAGATTATCAGGCTTTCATCTGAGGAACAACTAAAAATGGTTCTCCAGTCTATGAACTGTCTCTTTACTTGTAATATTTTTGGTGTGGAGAAATTTTTTAATAAGATGGGATGCCAGATAATACTTTGTAGTATTTCCTATGAAATTGGAGTTCTGTTCATAAAATCATTTTCTAGACTTCATTTGTCAGGAATTGTTCTCTCTTCTAGAAGATCTAGTGTTTCTGTTTTTATATTTAGATTTTTGATTCATTTTGATTTTAGTTTAGTGCATGGTAAGATATATGCATCCCATTTTAAGCTTCAGGTTCTGGAATGTCACATTTTTAATACCATTTACTAAATAAGTTATCTTTCTTCCTGTGAGAGTGGTTGACCCTCTTTTAGAAGAAAAGGTGGCTGAGTATATTTGGAGTTGTTCATGTATCTTCTAATCTGTTCCTTTGATTTTCAGGTATTTTTTTGCCAGTACCATGCTGATCTTATTATAGAGGCTCTATAGCATAACTTCAAGTCAAGGAATGTGTTGCCATCTGCCTTGCCTTTGTTGTCCAGAATTGTCTTTGCTACATTAGGTTTCTTTTGGTTGCAAATGAATTTTAATAATGTTTTCAATTGTTCTGTGAGATATGTGGTTGCTATTTTAATTGGGATTTTATTAAATCTGTATAACATTTTAGGAGTATGGCCATTTTAACTATGTTGGGTCTTCCTACCCAAGAGTAAAGGATGTCTTTTATTTTCTAATATCTTCTTCAATCTCCTTTTTCAGATTACTGTAAATTTCAAAGAAAAGATCACCTACTTCCTTGGTTAGATTGATTCCTAAGAATTTCAATTTTTTGAGGCTATTGTGAAAGATTTGTTTTCTGTAATTTCTTTCTCGGTGAATTTGTTATTTGTGTACAAGAATGCTAATAGTTTTTGAGTGTTGACTTTGTAACTGGATACAAGATTGAACGTGATTATTAAATTTGTAAGTCTTGTGGTGGAGTTGTTGGAATCTTCTATACAGAGAATCATTTAATCTGAAAATGATAATTCAACTTCTTCCTTTCTTATATTATTTATATTTATTTCTTTTTCTTGTACAATTGCTGTGGCTAAACTTTCCAGAACTGTATTGAGTAGGAATGTTCACAGTGCACATACTTGTCTTGTCCTTGACTTTAGACTGAAAGCTTTCAGATCTTTTTTCCATTTAGTATAATGTTGCCTGTTGGTTTGTCATAGATGGCTTTTTATCAGATTGAGGTAAAGAACATATATTTTAATTTTCTGTAGGGTTTTTTTGTCATGAATGGGTGTTGGACTTTGTCCAATGTATTTTTCTGAGTCTATTGAGACTGTCACGTGATTTTTACCCTTGGCTTGGTTAGTATGGTGTATAAAATCTATTGATTTGTATGTGTGGTATCATCTTTACAGCTCTGGGATGAGTTCAGTTAGGTCATGCTATATACACTACAGACTCCTCTCATGAGCTGTTTGCAGGGTAGCAAGGTGTGAGGTGAGTACTGACTATCCACTCCTTGTTTCTCCACTCCCCAATATGTTTGTCCTGCTGGTTGTAGGGCAGAGGATTACTTAAGCTCCCACTCCTTGTTCCTCTGTACTCTACTGTTTGTGTCACTGTTCATAGGGCAGGGGAGCACTCGCTGTTCTCTTCTTGTCCTTCTGTATCCAAGGCTGTTTGCCCTGCTAGTCTCAAGGCAGAGAGTGCTGGCTCCTCACTCCTGTTTGTCTGTTCCTAGGACTGCTGCGATACTGGTCTCAGGGTGTATTGCAGGATTCACACTCCTTTTGCCTCTGTATCCAAGAATGTTTGTCAACAACACATCTCAATTCCTTTACTCATCCTCTTTCTCTTCTATCCCATTTCTTTTTTTATATGTAGTAAATAATTTTATGCTATATATGAACAATTTTTCCTTCTGATAGGACTATATTATATGACAATGAAATAACACAGTTAAGAATTTGATTGTCTTTGCTCTTTGTTGTTTTTAAGGTTACCCACATTGTGCCACAGGCTTCAAATTATTGCTGTCTTGGCTTTTGTTAACTGAAGCTGATATTCTGTCAAAGCATGAAGAGTTACTTCAACAGGTTCATCAACTGATTGAGTACAGCTAAAGACAGAATATAACATGTTTATGTCTTCATATATTATGTATCTAGTGTAATAACAGATATCTATTTAATATACTTCTACAAAATCAATTCAGATTATTGGGAATATAACATAAATTTAACTACAAATTAATAGGATTTTTATAATATATAGTGAGATAAACTATATGAAAACTAGTGCCCTTCATGTATTTAGGTAAAATGAATTGCAATATTCTAATAATATTTTTATGTAATAACACAATACTTGAAAGTACATTTGAATTAGCTATGCTGCAATGTTCAAAGCAATCACTATACTATAGGTATTATTAAAAGTAGAGACAAAGTAGTTAAAATGGTAGGAAAATCTTGCGATTGGCATAAGCCACAAAAAGCTAATATGAGCATACTAATGTAAAAGTAAGTCAAGGAGTATTTACAGAAAGGAGTAGGGTAGTTTTATAATGACAGTTAATTAAGATAACATTAAAAGAAACTAAATTTGCATAAATTTATTCATAGTCATTCTTCATGTCCTTTTCACAGTCCAAGAGAACATTTGTCAAGAAAAAATATATGTCACTATATAAACAAGTCTAAATGAGTTTCAAGTTTAAATCTTACAGAGAATATTTAACTAAAATGAGATAAAATTAGAAGTGCATTAGACCCAGAAAATTAGACATATTGTTAAATTCAAGAACACATTCTAAAATTATGCACAGGTAAAGATGAGATCAAAGAAGAATATTATAAAATATTTTCAACTTAATGATGAAAAAGCTGCAATGTATCATACTTAAACTATACAGCTGAAGTATAATTGAACTATACAGTGAAAACAATACATAAAACTAAATTTTTCAATTTATAACCCATTTAAAAAAATAAATGTATATGTCTAGTGAGCTAAACTACTTTCAACTTCCAGATACAAAGATAAAATTAATCTCAAATGTCACAACATGAAAAATAACAGCAAAATTCAATAACAAAAATACTGATATGAAAATAAGTTGAAGTGGAATAGTACTATGATTTCAATATAAAATAGTCACCAAACAGCTCATATATCCACAAGTGGGACTTTTTAAAACTTGCTAGATCATGATGAAGCTAGTTTCATCATTGGATTAAACTTTTCTGAATTTCTAGTTTGATAGTTTGTTTGGGAGGTAATAGAAAGGAGGTGGGGGCATAAATCACTGCAGTGGCTCATTAGCATGTGATTTTGAGGCCTCTATTTTATCCCCTGCCTTAGCCTCTCTGACTCAGACTCTACTCTGTGGTTACCGTGAAGTGAGCAACTTTCCTCCATCACATGTTTTCCCTCTGGTTTTTCTACCTGTTCACAGGCCTAAAACCAGCAATGCTGTTTCATCCTAGAAAGACATTTCTGAAATCATGAGTCAAAATAAATTTTCTTCTTGAAATTGCCTTTTCATCTATTTTTTCACAGTAATGTAAAGCTAATATGAAGATAAGAAGGGAAAAGAGGAAGAGGCAGAGGAGAATGGGAATTGAAAGGAAATAATGAAAGATGTAGAAGATGGAAATGGTAATAGTTATAAACCTAAAAGTTCCTATTTGAAATACATAGAAAAAAAGCCTTGAGAATGATCTTAACAACACTGTTAGCTAGAAAGGTAAATTATAAATGCTTAATATTAGGAATAAAATGGGAAATATTCTTATAAATCAAACAATTTAAAACCATTTAAGGGAAATAAATTTTTTCATTCATTTGTTTATTCACAATACTAGGGACTGAAGTAATAGTCTTCACACTGAGCTATATCCTGGAGAGTTTTCCATTTTGCTTTTTAAAATTTTGAGGCAGAATCTTACTAGGTTTCTGTGTTGTCCAGGCTGCACTTAAATTTGTAATTCTCTTGCTTCAGCCTCCAAGTATGTATAGATTGCAAACATAAACTGCTACATCCAGCTAAAAAATTGAAGAGTTCTTGGTAAACATGCTTTACCAAAGGTGAAACAAGAAAAAAATCATAATGTTTCTATTAATTGAAGAGTTAAAGTTAAATGTGGAAAGTTCTTCCTCGTTCATAGCAGTGCCATGAAATTATTCCTAAATATTGGATGTCAAAATGCCAGAAATAAACACAAACTATTTGTGAGCCTAGCCGACTCCCAAAGATAGTCTCTTTCCTATCAAGAAGGCACAGATGTTTGTCCCGTCAGGTACTTGGCCAATTCTTGGGAGCCATAAACCCCCTGCCTCTGGTCGTGGACACAGTTGAGACACTGCTATTTTTGTTTCAACTGCTGTTTAAAATGCCTGAGTGGTAGGGGGACTTTGGAATCTGATCCATGATGAGAGAATTCTGCCCAGACATTCTCCAAGTTGGAACCGTGAAATCCAGGTAAAATAGTTCCTGGCATTGTAAGTGAATTTTCATGTGTGGAGGCTGTTAAACTCTGGTGATGAAACTTTATTTCTGTTCTTTCTCTTCATTCTATGTAGTTGACTATGTGTGAAATAACAGTTTATTAAACTGTTTTATTGGTCTCATCTTGGTCTTATAGGATTTTGTTGTTTGCAAATTTTGAACCTCCAAACTAATCAGCCATTACTATACTCTTTCTGGGCTGTAAGTAAAAAATATAAAAGAACACTATTCTAAAAAATAAGTGTCCGGTCCAATATCATCACCAGTCAATTATCTCTTATATACAAGAAAGATTCATATCAATCTTATTCAAAGTCTGTAAGAAAATAAACAATTGGTGAGAAAATCTCAACTCATTCTATGAACCAAGTATAATACTGCATCAAGATCTCACAATGATGGCATACAGAGTATTTTGGTGACAACGACATTCATAATTAAGAGTTTTATAAATAATGTAAATTAGCAAAACACACGTATTAATACAGGAAATATATATATTCATATATATATATATATGTTTCAAACTCTAGTAATTTATAACATAAGAAACAAGGTTGGTAAAATATTTCAAAATCAGTCAGTATAATTCAGTTTTTAACAGTAAAACAGAAATTTAACAGTTTTTTATAATATTCTACAATTATTTCTGACTAAAACTTTCACCAAAAAGGAAGAAGAGATCCTCCCTCAGTAGTATAAAATGATTTTTGCGAAATAGCAAACATTAAACACAATAATCAAATAATTAATTGTTCCAACATAATTATGGGAACAAGACAAGGTTTTTCCCTGTGAATGTTACATTGTCAATATTGTGTGGTAAATCTTTAAATGAGGGTAAATGTTAGAAATTATAATAATGCATGAGTATTAGATGATAAAAAATAAAATTCTGTGTGTACTGATACATAATTAATTTCAGAGTTATGAACATATATCCAAAATACTTCTAAAGGAATTTCTTAATAGCTTTCTTCATAATATCTGTGAAATGGGAATAATCCAAATATTCAACAAGATCATGGATAACTGAGGCTATTATTCACTGGTGAAGCATGTTCTTAGTATATATGAGTCCCTAGGTTGAAGCCTTAGTAGTAAAGGAGAAGGAAAAGATGAAAAATGAAAACAATAATGATAAGGACGAGGATGAGAAGGAGAGGAATAGCTATACAAATATATAAATTTTGGCATTTTTGTAGCAATCGTGATAAATATAAACCAACTACTGATATATTAATGATATAACATTACGTGTTTAGCAATATTGAGTAAATTATATATGGAAGGGCTTTTGAGTAGGAAAGTTGGGAATTATCAGAAATCAACTTAAAAATGTTCTCAAGTAGGGGAAATATTTGATATCTTATTATAGATGGTAGTTTATATGACTTCATACCATTGTCAAAACTTCATAAATGGTATTGTATATATACTTTTCAATGGAAAAATAAAATACATGAAGCCCTATAGTTAACAATTATTCCTCTACTGATTATAAGTTCCAAAAATGCAAAACATAAACATTTTTATTCATATAGAATACAGTATGATCACTATCAATGCTTGAAAAGGAAATTAATGATCAAGAAGAGCCAAAGCATATCCATGCAATAATAACAGAAAACATGAATCCAGCAGAATAAATGTAGTAAAGTTATAATTACATTTGAATTGATTATTTTAACTGCACTAGTACTATCTCAAATTGGGTCAAACAAAGATTGAAACAAATTGTGAGTCCTTTATAATAAGGAATCAAAGTACATCACCTATTTCAAATGTCTTATCTTATTTTTAATTTAAATGGTATTTTAAATTAAATGGCTGGGAATTTATCTCAGTGGCATAAGTGCCTGGTTTGCAAGTGCGTGGTCGTGAGTTTGATCTTGGTACCAAAAAAATGGTATTTGAACATAGCTATATGGTACAATATGAAGTTCTGATGCATTTACAGTTGTTCTTTTACTATGCTGGGGATATGTGTGTATATAAGCTGCAGTTTATATACTGATATTTTATGCTACAAATTTACTGAACTTTTTTATTTGTTCTTGTAATTTTTAGTGGATCATTTAAACATTTTATATATAGGATTATGTGATCTGAAAACAGATGTAGTATAACTTTTCTTTTTTGACTTGGACTTTTTATTTCTTTCTGATGCTTAATTGCTCTGGATAGAATTTCTAATAATATGTTCAATACAAAGGATGACACAGGGAATTTTTTCTATTTTTCTTATGACAAAAACTATAATTTATCCTTGCTACACTATGTTGTGAGTTGTGGTTTTACCTATATAGAATTTATTATCTTGAAACATATGTCTTCTCTGCATAGTGTTTGACAATTTTTATTGAAAATGGAAATTTTTCAAATACATTTTGTGCAACTATTAAAATTATTTTATGTTTTTTTATTTTTCATTCCCTCAATACAGTGTAGAAAATATATTGCTTTATATTTTTTTGAGCCATCTTTGAGCCCGTGGAATGAATTTCACTTGAGCAAGCTAAATGGTCTTTGCAATGTGTTTTGTAATTTAGTTTGCATACCATTTTTAATTAGAAAATCAGAAGACTAGTCAAACAATGTTGCAAGTAAATTAATTATTGGTGCTCTACATACTTTTACTCATGAATTTTTTCAAATAGAAATCTACAACAAAAATACACACTGATACAAGGCAGTGTCACTGTTAGGGTTCCTTTTGCTCACATACCATCAATATGTGTGGATCTGCAAAAATGTCACTAAAGTTTAACATTCAATTTTCACAAAATTATTGAAGATAAAGAAGGACTACCCATTTTTGCCCCATTACTAAAATCAGTAATTCTTTACTATCTAATGATGAAAAAAGCTTTATATGATATCTCTAGTAAAAATTCTATTACATGTCAAGAGACAAATATTTGACTTCATGAGAATCACTAAGTATGTGATCAGCTGTGGATTTATGTAAATTTGTGGAAATCATTAATATATTCTGAATGTTGAAAAATATTTTTTTAAACCAGTACAACATCATCCTTCATCTAAACATAATAGAATTGCCCTTTTTGGGTTTATTTGCACTACCAGTTGTTTTTTTGACTTATTCAAACTAATGAATTGTGAGTAGAAATGTTGCTTTTATTTTATAATCAGAAACTTTAATTGCCAATATGAGAAATTCCAAAGCTCACTCATAATTTTCTTTACAGTAGTAACAATATCTAATAATGAAGTATTTTATCAAACTTAGAAAATAAAAGAGTCTCCTTTAATTTGATGATGGACTTTTAAGTGTGACAAGACCCTTCACAAGAAAAGTGATGCCAGCTTCCTCAAAAATGAATAAAATGGAGGGGGGAACCTTCTCAGAATCAAAAAAAGATAACATGGTTCAGTTAGTTCCTAGATAGACGTGTATTGTCCTAGCACTGCTCTGTAATGTAGATTGTACCCAAATAGGATGTATGCTAGTGTATTAAAATTTGTGGGAGACAAAGACACAAAAATTTTATCATATATAAAACTCCTCCATGTTCACAGCTCAGCCTTGTGTGTATTAATCCACTGAGCCCCATTGCAGCACAAATAAATGCAAGATCCAGGAAAATGCCTTGGCGCCATGCCTTTCTTGGCCAGAATCTTACTATATTTCTTGGGGGCTCCTTTGGGATTTGAAAATTTGGAAATGATGTGTTCTACTTTTGTTGCAGAAGTTTGAACCTGTGAAAAGTGGGAGAAATACACTTGGCTTGCACCAATGGACTTTTTTGATCAGTAGGGAGATTTGGCCCTTTCTGGCCCATATAATGGATCAGATGAGGCTTGGGAAATAACCTGGGGAGTGTCACACTTCAGGTTGGTATGAGTCCAGGTGTACTAAGTGCACTGTGGTAAATCTTCCTCTAAAAGGCAGAAGGGGAGTCTTATCATCTCTGGGGTTAGGGTTGCCTCAATAAGTTTCACTGAAACCAAAACTACAACTCTAAAGAGTTGAACACTGGATTCTGGGCAGAGAGGTGGAGTCTTTCTGGGTCTGCATGTGAGTGAGACAGGACCAAGAAGTGCCTAAAATATGTTTGTGAGGAAAGAGGCCAGAGACAGGCAAAGGGAGTGTTCCCTCCATATTATCCCCTTCCTTACCCCCTTTTCCTCTCTTGAATGTAAAAGTTGTCTGCTATAGGGATTTAGCTCAGCGGCATAAGCACCTCCCTTGTAAGCACACGCTTGTGAGTTTGATCTCCGGTACTGATTTAAAAAAAAAAAAAAAGTTGCCTACTAAGGGGAGGAGATGGGTGGAAAATATGAACTGAGTAAACCAATTCCCCTAAAGTGTATGTTAGAAACATAAAATTGGATATTCATGTCATTATAATTCTAAATTAACTTCTGGAAAACTCTGGACATTCTGGACAAAATGATTGGTTGCTGGGTGGGAATGGTCTACTGAGGTCACACTTGATAAGGAGATAATCATCTCTGTGTACCGGATTGTTGCTGGAGACCAATTTCCTTACATTGACATTCAGCAAGACTCTGTCCAGTCCCATACATATTAGCTGAAAACTCACAATGAGGAAAATTGCAATGTGATGATGGTCAGAGTTATGATCACCTACAAAGGTCAGCCAAAACCAAACCAGTTTTGTCTAGAGATACAGAGGAACTTTTCCCCTCCTGATATCCCACTATATTAACCACTGCCAGCTCCATCTGTAGCCCCTACCACAGAGACTCCACCAGAACCCGTCAGTCCACCAGTGATCATCTCTTCCTCAGTGTCATCTGAGTCTACTATGACCAACAAGGGCAGATCAAAGCAAATTAATAAATGTTAGAATATGAACTGTTCATCACCACAGACCTCACTGTTTGGAAGAATCCTACCCAGTCACATATGGAGAAACAACATACAATGTTTGACTTGATGCAGTCTATTAGCCAGACTCATCAATCCATGGGGATTCATTGCCAGAAAACTCCTGACTTTATTTAACATCAAAGAGCATCACTAGGTCACTCAGCTTCCTGTACACTGGTTGGAAAAAATATACACCAGATATAAACTAAACCCTAGGCATAAGCCCATCAGTATTTTCCAGAAAAATACCCCTTATGGGACCTGACTGCAGAAGGGAGACTCACTCAGAACAAATAGATCCAGAAGAGCATCCTAAGTGATCTCATGTCCAGAGGAACCATAAATATGAGTAAGAAATTAGAGGTACTCCAGGGAGGCAAAGGAAACTCAAAACTAATTTTATGAGAGGTTATATGGGGCATTCTGTCAGCCTACCCCCTTTGACCAAGAAGTGACTGAAAACCAGTGGATGGTAAACATGGCATCCATCAGCCAAACTCAGAGAATTATCTTACACAAGCTACAGAGGATGGAAGGTTTCACTGAAATTAACCAACCAACTACTGAAATTTGCAACGAAAGTATTTCTCAATCAAGACCAGGAGGTCTGATGCAAGGAGGGTTGCAAGATGAAGAAAAAGGTGGACTTTCTGGCAGCTGCCCTGGTAGAATAGTTTGGATACATCCATGAAGATATATCCAGAAGCAGGGGGCAGAGTCAATGGTGAGTCCAATGGTGAAGCTGACCGAAAGGGTTATTCAACCAGGGGACAAAGCTAAATTGGAACTAGTGTGGCCACTATTGTAGGAAGAGGTACTGGAAGAATGAATGCCTATAGCATACAGAAAAATCTCCCCTTCTCCCTGCACCAGAAAGTAAAATTTGGGTAGTTCAGGGCTGATACCATCCAGTTCAAAAGCCACATAGTGTACCACTAGATGATTTTGTAAGGCTGGGCACCATAGGAATATATGAGGACTGGAAATATTGGGCTCTATTTTGTTGGGCACCCAAAAGCCTATGTTCCAAATGACTACAAGGGGACCACTCACTAACTTCATTGTGGACACAGGGATGGAGTATTCTGCTGGTTATTTTATTTTATTTTATTTTATTTTATTTTTTTGCGGTATGGGGGATCGAACTCATGACCTCGCACTTGCCAGGCAGGTGGTTATGCCACTGAGCTAAATCCCCAGCCCCGAGTATTCTGTGTTGATCCAACCTGTAGGCCCCTTCTCACAGAGACAAGTCACTATCATGGGGGCCATGAGTGAACACATCATCCTTTCTTACTGCCCCAAAGATGTATTTCAGGTGGCATGAAGTCATTCATGAATTATTTTTATACCTTCTTGACTGTCCAGTGGTTTAATGAGTCAAGATATATTAAGAAAGCTACAGGACCAAGTAACTTTCAATTCCCATAGAAAAGCTTCTCCACTTCTGATTACAGAGGTAAAACTCATAACCCTTATGATTCCCCAAGAAGAAGAATGATGCCTCTACATTCTCATACAGAAGCCACAACAGGGATCTGAGCTTTCCTTCAGAGTACCTAGTATATGGGTTGAAGACATTCCACTCAGGTTGGCCCAGAACATACCTCCAGTAATTGTAGAACTAAAGCCAGGAGCAAAACTAGTTCACCAAAAGTAATACTTCATCCCTCACAAGGCACAGATATGGATCCAGAGACACCTGGCAAAGCACCTAAACTATGGGATCCTTTGATCTTGCAAATAATCTTGGAACACACCTCTCTTACCAGTGCAGAAGCTGTGCACAGATGAATCTTGACCAGTTCAGGATCTGAGAGCTGTAAATCAGGCCAAGGTCAACCTGTACCTGGTTATCCCAAATCCTTGTATTCCCCTGGGCCTCACACCCACTGAGTTAGCTTTCTTCACATGTTTGGACCTCAAATATGCTTTCCTCTTCCCTCCTTGTGACCCCAAAAAGCTAGTCAATCTTCACCTTCTAGGTGAGAAAATTTAAAAAATGATGACAAAGAACAGCTGACATGGACATGTCTGCCTCAAGTGTTCAAAAATTATTTGACTGTCTTCGGCACCTTACTGGATACTAACTTGAGAGCTTTTCAATTGGATCAGTATCACTATGTCCTGTTCCATTATGTAAATGACTTTCTGTTGTTGGAAGGCCACAGGAGGATTTTAAGGAAGGAACTTAGAAGCTTCTTACACTCTTGTTAGAGACCAGCTATAAGGTCTGCAGAATAAAAGCCCCAGGTTTACTAGAAGAGGGTCAAATACCTTAGTTTCCATTTCTCAAAGGGACAGCATAAACTGGTTTGAAATTTTTAAAAAAGGCAGTTTGCTAAATCTCTATATGGACAACCTGATGGCAGAGGTGGGATTTCCTTGGAGCTTCAGGTTTTTGTAGGATTTGGATACCTAACTTCTCCATCGTGGAGGATTTGTTAAAAAACCCTTTATGAAGCCACAGATTGGGGAGAACATAAACATCTATTATGGGAACAAGTACAACAAAATACTTTAAAAGAGACAAAATAAGCCCTCATCAAAACAATGGGCCTAGGACTTCCAGTCATGACTAAGTTCTTCTTGTATTTCCATGACCATATAGCTATAGCAGTGGGTGTTTTCCCTCAGCTGTTGGCATAGGCTGATGTCATAATTCTCCAAATCATTTGGTTCTATAACTAAGAACTGGCCAACCTGTTTGCTGATATTTGTAGCTAAGACCCTCTTGACAGAGGCTGTCAAACGGACTATGAGACAAGAATTGACTGAGTGCCACACTCGGTATTGGCATTAATGGAGTATAAGGGATGGCTGGATGATTAGATATCATGAGATACTGTAGCAAAGTTCATGCATCCACTTAGAAGTGGTATGGACCCTGAACGCAGAAATTCTACTGCCTTTTGTGCTGGGCCATCCAGACCATAATTACATTGAGGTCATGGATGAAGTGTTCTCTAACTTTCCAGACTTGAGGGACCAGCCCTTCAATGACCATGATGCAGAATATTTCACTGATGGAGGCAGTTTTGTAAAACAGAAATAATGCCTTTCAGGGTTCTCTGTTGTCACCCTGAATTCTGTCACTGACTTAAAGTCTCTGACAAAAGGGAACTCTGAGCAAAAGGCAGAGCTTGTTATGCTAAAGAGTGCCCTCCAACTGGCATCAGGGATACATGTAAATATATACAAAGACTCCAAGTATCCCTTCACCATCCTCAAAATACATGGAGCTTTATACAAAGAAAAGCATGAAATACACTCAGGAGGAAAATATATGAAACACAATAGAGGTATCTTTGAACTCCTAGATGCTATACAGGTCTCTGAAAGAATTTCAGTCTTAAACTGTCAGGGACCCATAAGAGAGACACAATGGCAGCTTGGGAAAAATGTAAAGCAGACTGGAAAGCAACGATCATTGCTGTTCCCCAGTCCATTGATAGAGCAAGATCTTGATTAGTCACAATGACAAAACTTGATTTAAAATGGAGAATGGAAGCTTCCTCCCAGGCAGATGGTGGAAATTGACAGGGTTGTAATCCCTGAGGCACTAGTTCTAACTTTTGTCACAAAGTTTCCACAGGACACTTATATGAGCCCGATGGCTTTTGGACCCACTGTGGATCAGCATATCTATGTCCTATGGCTCTCCAGAATGGCCCAAGTAGTGTGTGAACAATGGGAAACATACACTGCAATAATCCCTCTCATGGACACAAAACTTCACCTGTGGTACAGAATTTCGGGGAAGCTCCATTTGAAAATGTGGTTGAGGACTCCACTGAAATTGCCTGAGTGCATGGCTAAAAGTATTTATCTGTCTTTTGGTGCACATTCTCATTCTAAGTAAAGGCCTTTTCAATAATACATAGAAGGCATCTTAGTTATCCCAATTCCTTTTGAGAGAGATTATTCCCTGTTTTGGAATCCCCAATTCCACAGGGTCAGACAACAGGTTACCATTCACCATAAAGGTGGTACCATTGATGGGAAAATTACAGCCAGCTAGGTTAGTTAGAAATATTATGGGCAATCAGACAGGGCCCGGCCCTCAAAGGAACCAGTGCACAAGATGGGAACACATTGCATCTGTGGGTGGGGGCACATTCCTTGGAGGCCAGACCTCAAGACAAAAGACACAGTGACTGCATTTACATACTTCCCCTAGGGATTAACCATGATGATTGGTATTCTAAACAGTTATCAATCACCTGGGTGAGCAGGTCTAGCAAATGTTCCTGATCCATCTTTTCCAAGAAAAATCCTCGTTCTTTCCATACACACTTGCTATGCGTCTTGCTTCCCACTGAATCAATGTTACTTAAGTGACTATACTTACAATCTTATTAGTTGGCCAAAGTTTTTTCCCATCTTAGATTTGTTATTTTACTGGATGAAGTTTCTTCTGAGAAGTGGGCTTATGGGTAACATACTTTCCAGGATCCCCTTCTATTTCTCTTGGACAAAAAGTTTTTTTTTTTCCCCTTTGATGTTCCTAATATTGATTCTTCAATTTCAGCTAACATAAACTGGAAGTATTGGACATCTAGAAGTTTGTGAGTTATATTTCCCTTATATTATTTGGATTACTTGGAGGTAATATATCTTTCCTATATCAAAAGGAACAGAAGTTTTTTGGAGAGTACATATAGCCTATGGTCCTCAGTGCTTAGGAAAAGTAGAACAAACAAACTGGACTCTAAATCTACAGTTGAGTAAACTGTGTCAAGAACACCTACATTGGAACAAATTCTTGCCCAATCTGTTGAAGATTTGTGTCATGGTTTATATCAGTGGCCCCCAAGCCTCATGCCTTTGCATTTTGCAATTGTGATTGGTTCAATGTCTTGTGCTTGGATTGATGGTGTCAGTGCTACACCAGCCTAGGGGTGGAGCCAGGATGTGATGTAATGGCAGGAAGAAGGCGTGTCTCTCTCTCTTGGTGGTTTCTGCCTTGCTGTTTGCAGCTGCCATGAACTGTGGCCCTGCCATGCCACCCTGCCTTAAAGCCAACTGAGTATGGACTGAAACCTCCAAAAACTGTAAGAAATAAACCTTTTCTTTCCCAACTTTGGACATCAGGTATTTTGTCTCAGTGATGAGTAAAAAGTAACTAAGACTATTAGGTTTAGCACAGTCACTGCTATTCTATCTACTTCCAATGCAGTAAAAGTGTCCAAGACATTCCCCCCGGTTTCACCAAAGTAGAGGGAAGCTGGCATTTCACAACTGGGAATGTGCCCCAACCTGTCAATACCATAGAAAATGACAATCTGAAAAAAAGCTGGCTACAACCTCAGAGACAGCATGGCATCAGGAGATTATAACACTGCTCTAGTCACTCAGGAAACTGACCAGTCGGTGTGCTGAGGAAGCTTGAGAGTGCCATTGCCTGGCAGCAAAAACAGACTGCATCCCTTTTTGTGATTCGCTGTCTTTTATTCACTGCCATCCCTGCTTCTTAACTGTACTTGGGACTTTGGTTTGGATTTTTGGCATACCCCATAGCCTTCCCTCTTACCTGCGAATGAGGCAAAAAGTTCATGCTAGCCCTCTCCTTCCTCTTATGGGTAGGTTGTTTTGCTGGTATTTGCTGTTTTTACTGAGAGTTTCTTTGGTAGACCTGAGGTCTCTATCATGTGAACCATGTAATTCCATAATCAGGTCAGACCAAGGAATTATTTAGATTTAACATATCCATTTCTCATGAGTTGATTTTATTTTTCTACTAAAATAAAATAAAAAACAATGTAAAAGCAAGATTTCTATTGCTGAGAAACTGCAAAAGTTATAACTCTAGTTTTCAGAGAATTGGCCAAAAAAATTAACACAGTTTAACTTAATTCAATATAATCATTTTCTAAGATTTTAAGACGATTTGTGTTTCACCAAAGTAGCCATGACATAACATGTTAATGTTTCATTTTCCTTCAACTATGGATATACTAACAGAGCCTATGAAACATATTCCTGTACAATCTACTGGTTAATATTTTGTGGATCACAAAATTGTGTAACTGAACTTTTTAAAATATCTTAGTTTATTAATTTGAACATATCGGTTTTCTTCATTTTAACACAGCACAAATTACACTGAATCTTATCACTCATCCCAAAATCAATAAAACACATTCATAACCATAGTACAGTTATTTTAAAACTTGTGTTTTGAAAATTCTCATAAAACAACCTATATTAGAGGCTCATTTCAGTAAAAAACAATATTATTGAAGAAATTTATCTTTATCTACCAGAATATTGTTTTCATATTTTCAATATGTTTCAAATATTACTATCTGGTTACCTGTGTCAGTAATTTCTGATGTGCCAATTTAATTGGACTAAGAATCCTAAGGAAAATGTAAAGAACAATTTTGACTTTGTTTGTCTGAATCGCGGAGGTATGACCTTGCCTCAATTTTCCTCTTTCTCTCTTCCACAGCTCTGTTTCCCAGCTGCCGTAAACCAAGCATTTTTTCTTCTCAACATAATTTTACCATGGGGTCATCAAGCATAAAACTTCATATGAAATTAAACCTCTCCTTTAAGTTGTGTCTGCCTAAGGGCCTGCCTGGCAAGCAGGAGGTTGTGAGGTCGATCCCGCAGTATCCCCTCCCCCACACAAAAAATTGTGTCGGCCTGATTTTGTGTCCTAACAACAGCAAAGCCTACTACTAAATAACCTTTTCTTTGGTTGATGATAGTAACAAAATTGTACTCAAGAGTCATAATTGGGTCTACGGCCATACAACCCTGAATGTGCCCGATCTCGTCTGATCTCAAAAGTCATAATTGGATTACCAGTTTTCATTTTGGCATGTAAGAACATTTAAATATAGTACTAACATTCTCAAATCAATAACAGCTAAACAAGATGAAAACTAGCAATTTTCCTCTGGTCCACTAAGATAATACATATCACAGGACAAACTATTGATTCTAATTTGAAAGAAGGATGTAAAACTTAACCATGTATTGAAGCAGAATTCTGAAAAAGAAAACTGTGATTGGTGCTAATATCAGGAAACCAAAATAAAAGCTGAAATTTATATGTCTCTAAGTTCTTAGTGTTTAAAATTTAAGCCTTAAAAATCCCAGTCTTTTTTTTAACTTTTATTAGTATGTGTTTGCAGTATGTAATGATTACATTCAGTATAGGGAATTGGTGTACTTATGTATCACATTTCTTTATTCCCTTTCCCTCAATCCTCCTTTTATTTTGCTATCATCAGATTCATTTATTTATCTTATAAGAATGTATGAAGTTAATCATTAATTACACAGTTGCAAAATCAGACTAAAAGGTCAAAAAACGTGAAAGAGTTGTACTAAGTCAAAGTGTACATTTAGATACAATGCTTGCACTGGAATCCCAGTCTTTAATCTTAATTTTGTTTTTATTTTTTCCCATAGGAACATTATGCAAAATGCAGAAATTCAAAGATAAAAATTGTGGAAGAATTCATAGTGAAAAAGGCAATTTACATGTAAAGGAATGTGAAAAAGTATTATTTTAGACCAGTTCAGAAATCTGGTCAGCAAGAAAAATGGAGTTCAATACTTCAAATGACTAAAAGGAAAAAAATCTGCAACCTGTAAATCTGTATACAGAAAAATTATATTTTAAAATCAAAGAGAAATAAAATGTCAGATAAAAGACTGAGACAATTTCTCACCAGAAAGTTTTCCTGGCTATAAATGTTGAAACAAGTTCTTCCAAAAAAAGGAAAATAAAACAAAAATTTAAAAAAACACCAAATAAAATAATATGTATCATATGAGCGGGCATTTGTGAACAAAAGAAAAATATGAAAGAAAGAATAAGATTAAAATAAAAATAAATTAATAGATTCAATGAATAACAGTATATTAAAATGACATTAACAAGTATCTGAGTCACTTTTTCCTCAATGGGACATATGTCCAACATCCACATCTGAAAGGAGGAGAGATTTATTTTGGATCACAGTTAAAGTCCAAGATGAGTTGGCTCTAAGGTAGCAATGGCCCAGTAGAAGGACCTGGGAACATGCAATCAACTGATGTCATGGGAACAGGAAGTAGAGAGAGAATGAGGTGCCAGGGAAAGAGATTTGCCCTTCCAGGTCAAATGCTGAATGAATCACCTCTGATGAGGCCCTATCTCCTAACTGGAAGTCCACTGTACACCTCCACAATTTGATCACTTTCTGCAAATACAACATCTGAGCCCATGACAACTTTCGGGTTCATTCTTGTTCTAACCCACAACCTTCTGTCCTTGGCCCCCAAAAGACTCACGGACATCTCTTTATGCAAAAGTCATTAAGTTCATCTGCAAGAAACACCAAAGTGTTAATTATTCCAGCATTGCTGGAAAGTCAAAGTCCAAAGTCTCCTCTGAGTCTCAAGAGAAGCTTTTAGGAATCCAAAGCAATACTTGACAAATGAACAAAATAAACAGCAAGGTTTCTGCCCAGCAAAGGAAAAAAATCATCAGATTAAAGAGAACCTACTGAAAGATATGTTTACAAATTATGCATGTGAGAATATGTTAATACTGAAAATGAATAAGAAATTTAAGAAAGAACACAATCATAAAAACACAAATAGCATGACTAAAAATGGCATATATATATATATATATATATATATGACATACAAGTGACTACTAAATATATTACTACCCATTAGAGAAAAGCAAATCAAAATGAAAATATTACTTTAAGGTACAATTTAATTTAGGGATCAAGAGATAATAGGGATGAGTGTGGGAACAGAGCATAAGGTGACGAGAAAATAATTACAATGAGTTACGCTCAGGTGCAAACTCTCCACAAAGAAGGTAATCATTAGGTAGTCTATAAATACACTAATAAGATAAAAATATATATGAAGCACAAAAATAAAGTTATGTATCAAAGGACAATTAACTTTAGCAGTATAGCAAAAATAATTATAAAGAAAATTTTCTTCAAAAAATTGCACTGAGAAATCTGGATATTCACATACAAAGAATAAATTTATGTGCCTATACAGTACCACAGATGAAAATTAATTCATTCAAATTTCATGAACATGAAGATACAAGGTGATGGAAAGAATCCAAAAAGCTTGAGTTCCTATAATAATTTCAGACAAGACTGAAAAATTATCAAGAGTAAAAAAGGACACTACAGAATATAAATGTATTAATTCATTATTAAGGTATAGCAATACATGATTTTTAAGTATCTAACAACAGAGTGAGAGAAATATATTTTAACATGGGGGACTTCAACAAGTTTTTTTTTTAATTAAGCAAAAATTTAATGAAGATACAATGATGGAATTACCTCATGTCTGTACCTTGTCATTTGATTACAGCTAGTGTCTGTATATAGTTGTTTTCTATTCTATGTCCCTTTTGCCTCAACAAGCACCTCAGGTGATAATGATTCTTTTCCTCATGAATGAAAAAATCTTTTATTCCAGGTGTGTCTGCACTCCATATTTTTGACATTGATTTGTGTCACACATCTGGAGAACTTGTCTCCATTCCTATAGAATAGATGGCAATGCCAATAAGTGTTCAAAATACCACCCAAATACTTATCAGTCCAGCTTATATAGGATGTCAGAGAACATGATGAAAACAGTGAATTCCATAAGTACAAACTAATTGTCTCAGTTTTGTTCTGAAGTGAGTTCCTAATCAGAAATAAGGCTATGTGGGAAACCATATTGGTGGATAAGGCATTTGGCAAGTTCATGTATATTTTTTCAGAAACATTAGATGTAAAAATGCAAATCCATGTCCAGTTACTATTCCAATGAGGAAAATTATCATCCCTTCTATGATACATGTTAGCCAATATAATTAATTTTTTAATCTTTTCAAAAAAACAGGTTTTGTGATCATTAATTTTCACCACTGTTTCCCAGGTTTCATTGCCATTAATTTTTTCTGTAATTTTTATTATTTGTTTTGCATTGGATACTTCAGGATTAAATTACTTATTTTCTCTACTTAGGTAGAGATTAATTATTGATTTTTAGGTTTTTCTTCTTTTCTAATACATAAATTCAGTACTATAAATTTCTGATCGAAGATTTGCTGAATCTCACAAGATTTTGGATACCAGTATACTCATTATCATTTTGTTCAAAATGATTTTGTAATATATCTTGGAATTTCTTTTTGCGTTTTTTAAAATCTCTAACTCATCTGGAATTGTTCATTATTCTTCTAATATTGATTTCTTGCTTATATTATTGTGATTTGATAACATGCTTTCTAAAGTTTCTACACTTTGTACTTGTTGAACTGTATTTTTGGCCCTGGTTTATTCTGCTTTATGGAACATTCTATATGAGCTTCAAACTTTAGAGCAAGTTGATTAGTAGTTTTCTTGCAAATACCATCATTGTATTTTTTAATTATATGGTCATGTGCATGCCCATGTGTTTAAATATCTTTAGCTATTTTTTCATTTATTTTCTCATCATGTAATATAGGGTAAATTAATTATATCACAATAACTAAATATTTTTAATAGTACATCATAGTTTTTAAACTATGAAATAAGAAGAGTAAATATCACTGAAACATATTACCTTTCCATCAAGGTAATGGTTTAGCATATTTTTGAGGTAATGGTTTAGTGCATTTTTGAAATAAGCAAGGAAACCATATCACTTTTACTAGAATTATAATTTTGTTACTGTTTGTAAATCTGAATATCTATAAATTCCCTTAATTTATATTTTGATATTATTTTTCCAAAGATGATGGCATTAGAGGATGGAGATTATTAGCTCATGTGAGAAAAACCTCAATGACTGAGATTAGTGTCCTCTAAAAGTAAAATTGGACTTTCTCTCTTTCCCTTTTTCTGTCTCTCTCCACTTCCCTCTCCCTCTTCCTCTCCTTCTCTCTGTTTTACTCCTTCTCTGTCACTATCTTTCTCTTCTAGAGTACTGAGAATAAAATCCATGATCTTCACAATTAGTTATATCCCCTCCTCACCTTCACTTTTATTTTATTTTATTTTTTTAGTTTTAAATTGAATGTCACTAAGTTGCTAGGTTTCCTGGGCTGGGATAGAATTGCTATCCTCTTACATCAGACTTCCAGATTTCTGAAGGTTTAAAGGCAGACACCATCACATTTTTCATTTGTTTTTAAATGAGAATATGGAAAGAAATCATCATCTATAAGAGAGTGAGCCCTCATAGAATGCTGTACTTACCAGTGCTTTGAATTTCCCAGCTATGAAAAATAGCACAAGTAAATTTCTTTGTTATATTTTTATAAGATAACAAGTTCATAGCATTTTCTTGTAGCATCTTATTAAAGACTAAGAAATATTATGTACTTGGAGATTAAATGTATTTAAACAGATGTTTGTGAGTGCTAAACTGACAACTGCAGACTTGAGGTGTTTAATTTTGTGTTAGTTTTGAGTGAACATAGTGTTGACAGATAAACCATTATTTACAGAATTGAATTTGAATTAGAAGACTCTGGGTTTTCTTCTTCCCTCTTTGTGGGTATTGTTCAAACTGTTGAAAACCTAAATAGAGCAAAAGGCCAAAAAGAAGAAATTTTTACTTTTCTTCCTTCTTAAGGCTTGACCCAGAATGTCTCATGTAATCTACTACGGTCCTCAAACTGTGATTTTCACAATCGGCTCACTGGTTCACAAGCCTTCACAAAACAGTATAAATTATGCTACAACTTGTAATGAATTTGTAGTCTCCATCATGACCTGAGTGATGATTGGTCCACAACTGGACTTGCTTCTCTGGAAATCTGAACAAAAAACTTGAACCAGAAAAATGGAAAAATAATTAAGAACAGAGAGAGAGAGGGAGAGAGAGAGAGAGAGAGAGAGATCCATAACATGAAAGATAGCATATAACTATTACCATAGCCTTTAAAATTGAATAAGTCAGTCTGTTGATTAATAAAGCAATCATAGGTTTCACAAAAAAATCCTATGAATAACTCTACACTCACAAATGAACCAATTCTCTGATAGCACAAACTATGCAGCCTCATGGGAAGAGTATTGAACGGTAGTACTAATACAATTTTGAGTGAATTAGCAAGTTCACAATTTTCCAAAAATAAAGTACTTGGACAAGATGATTTTCTTGTGGAATGTGCCAAGTATTTGAAGAAGAAATGTTGCCAGCTCTTCACAATATGTTCCAGAAAACAGAATTGGGGAGAACAGTAATTCATTTTGTAAGTTCAGCATTGCCTTGATATTAAAGTCAGGTAAATACATTACAGGGAAGAAAAACTATAGCTAATATCTCCATAAAACTGACTAAACCCTTAAAATATTAGCAATTTATATCCAACATTTTTTAAAATAAGTGTACAACACCAAAAATTATGTTTTATTTTAGTTATGCAAACCTGGCTCAATATCTGAGAATCAATCAATAAAATCCAATAATTCAATAGGATAAAAGTAGTAATATCATATAATATCAAATGTCATAAAATTGTAATAAAATTAACATACACTCATAAATTTGAAAAACTCTTTGAAGTAGCAATAGATGATATATTTCCAACTTAATAAAAATCATGTGCACAAAAGCTGCAGCTAACATAACAAAAACGAAATGTTTTCTATAAGAGCAGAAGAGAGCACAGAACGTCCTTTATCACACCCCTAACCAAAAGTACATTATATTTGGTAATAGAAGTAAATGAAAGCTACACATTTTACAATGATATTATACAGGTATGATATTATCTTATCTTTCTATGATTATCTTTTTAATAGATTACCTCATAGAATTGGCCTGTGCACACAAAAAATTACATCTTGAATTCAGAGAACTCAACAAAGTGGAAATATAATAGATTTCTATACAAAATCAATTATTTTGTTATATATACATAATGAAAACTTGAATTTTGTACCTCAAAAATTCACTTGTGATACCACTATCAAAATTAAATACTTAGATATAGGTCTAATAAAATATTCATAGGATCTAAATGATAAAAACACAACTCTGGTGAAAGATAAAAGGTATAATAACTATACAGAAATAATGTGTTTGTGAAACAGTTGTTTTCACAAAGAGTTCTTAGATAGGACACAATTTCAATGAAAACCAAGAAATTACTGTATAGATGTCTACAGACTGATTGTCTGTATGTTGAAAGAGAAAGCAACTATGGTAGTCAAGAAATTAATGAAGATAAAGTTGGAGAAATAACATTACTTGATTTCATTTCTCACTATTAGCTGCAGCAATAAAGACAGTGCAGCATCACTGAAAGAATAGCCACATAATTATTTGAATGGAACAGAACAGAAACTCCAGAAATTTCATGAAAATGCAGCTAATGAAGTTAGAAGGCGTCCTATAGAGATAAATATAATCTTACATGACACAACAATAATGCTCTATGTATTTAGCATAATAAAAATAATTGGAAAATTTATGCCTACAGATAAGCCACATGGTGAACACATTTACAGCAACTTTATTTACAGTATCCAAAAGTTAAAACCAGCCAAAATGTCATTCAGTAGGTGAATGGGTGAATAGCAGTGAAATAAAATTGAATATTATTGCATGGTTAAAATTAAATGTTATGCATTCCAAAAAAGGCAAGGAGCAATCTTAAACACATGATTTAAGTAAGAGAATACATTATGCATGGGCTCCCTATTTTGTGATTGCATTTATAAACTATTCTGAAAAACCATAGCAATGGTTAAAAAAATCTAACTTTCATAACTTGAGGAAAAAAGGAAATAACCTGAGTATATGAAGCACATGGAAAATTATATGGTATGAAACTAGGTGTGATATTGCAAGGGAATATACATGATTATATGCAGTTCTGAAAACCTATAGAAATTTATAACACAATGAAATAATCTAGATGGAAGTAATTTTAAAACATTACTAATATTGTTACTTGGAGACTTGGGGATGCTGATTAAGTAACATTGGAAATCACTGAGATCTATAAGATTCAAGGCAAAAAATAGTGTAAATAATCACTATACTACAGTCAATGAAGTTATTTCCAGTGGAGAAACAAAAAAAAGCAATTATGATACCACTATATAAGCATTCTAGAAATTTACCAGTAAATTAAATAGGTAATTAAACAAAACTGGTGGGGGCCAGCTTTTTCACTGTTGGAATGAGAGTTGATGCATTAAGAAGGCCAAGGGGTGAACAAGATTCCTGTGGTAACTAGAGTTTGAGACTCCAAAATGAACTCATTCTTGGTTTAATGTATTGGTTGTTTTATATAGAGAAATTAGTAGACAATGTACATAAGTTAGTACATATACATGTATTTTTTGCCTCATCAGCTGAGAGGTGCTACAAATAATTACACCACAGGAGAATAAACTACTTCTAACACCTAGATATTGAATTGCAATATCTTTCTCTAAATAAAAGAAAAACAAGTTAAGCCAGATTTGATGGTGTGTAATTGTAGTGCCAGCTACTCTGGAAGCTAAGGCAGGATAATACCAAGATCAAGCCAGGCTAAGGAATTTAAGAGATGATTTTTTCAAAATAAAATAGAAAAGCACTGGGAATATGCCTCAGTTGTTAAGTGTTTATGAGCATTTGTGAGGCTCTGAGCTTCATCACCCACATTATAAATGGACAGATAGAGGTAAAGATAGAGATCTATGGAGATATTTAGAGATATAGAGATGTAGATATACATATGCAGATATAGCTGAGATAGAGAGAGAGAGAGAGAGAGAGAGAGAGAGAGAGAGAGAGAGAGAGAGAGAGAGATTTCTGGAGATGAATGTAATAGGTAGATGGGTAGACAGAGGTATATAGATGGAGAGAGAGGGAATGAGGGAGAGAGGAGAGATTCAGAGATAGTCTCAAGGTAACTCAGGGTACACTGGAGTTTCTAGGACTGTGGAAGAAAGAACAAAAATTTCCTTTAGAGCTAGACATTTTAAAAATACTAAAATATAACTCAAAATGAAGGAGTTCTGCTAAATGTGTAATGGAAAGGGTGAGCTCTCAGCTAATTGGCAAAGCTATAAAGCTTAAACTTAATAAAGCTGCAGGAGATTATGATCCAATGTAAACATACTCTCAAACTTATAATATTATGAATAAAATGATAAAAATAAATAAATGTTTATGTTTGTAGTATTCTTGCCAAAGAAGTATGAAAAACATCCATTTCTGCATTTTTAAAAATATAAATACGGTAGACATACAATAATAGGTAGCAATTAATGTACCCACCACTTAAAATGGTTACAATTTGCATCAGTGTAAGAATCCTTTACATCTACCCTTAGAAAAATTTAAGTATACAGTATATTTAATTATACAGTATATTTAAGGGGTGTGATAAATTTAAGTATACAGTATATTTAAAATACAGTATATTTAATTATACTGGGGTATCCATAGTGTTAAGTATGTTTAATTACCATTCAACATTCAATTTTATTGTCTTTACACTGTTAAATTCCATACATAAAGAAAAACAATTCAATCGTTACTTTTTCCTTGGATATATTTTCCTAGAATAACTGTTGTCCAGGTTAACCTATGTTAGACCACAAAATATGATGCTATTTTAAGGGGAAATAGTATTCCATTATACTCATATCACATATGATTAATAAGATCATCCACTGATGAACATATGGGTTTATTCCACACCTCGGTTATTCTCAATAATGCTATGAGGCACATAGCGGTACAGATATCTTTTCAGTAATTTGGTTTCATTTCTTTAGAATATATCCAGAAGTGAGAATTTGTGGATCACATGACATTTCTTTTTTTTTAATTTTGGAGAAACATCTATATTGTTTTGGAAAACAACTCCAACAATTTACATCCATATTATCTCCAAAAAACTTTTCTATTTTCTTCATATCACACAAAAAATTATCTTTTATTTATTTGTTTGATTATAACCATCTTAATGGGAGTGAGCTGATAATTCATACTATACATTTTATCAGATGAATAGTGATGTTAAATACTATATATGTATATGTATATATATATATATATATATATATATATGGTTTTAAATATTCTGATGAATATTGAAGTCATGCATTTCTGTAACTTAATTTGAGAAACTCCTATTAATGCAGTGTATCTACTTTTAAAATTTGCATTATTTATTTTCTTGCTATTGAATTCCTTGAATTTTTAACACATTTTAGACAATGACTCTTTATCAGATGACGGGTTTACAGATTTTTTTCATTCCATAGGTTGTAATCTTTCCACTGTGTTGATTGTTTCCTTTCTGTTAAGAATCTTCTTATTTCGAGGCAGTAATATTTGCTGTTGTTGTTATTGTTGATGTTAACTCTGTTTACAGATTTGTGTTACCGAAAATCTTTCAAAGATTAATATCTTGTGTCATTTTCCTTATGTTTCGCTGAAATAGTTTTACAGTTTCAGATTTTATTTTGTTTGGAGAGGTTGTTTTCTTAAATTTTATTGTTTTTCTTTATTTTTGCATGATTCTAGTACATAATGATTACAGTCTTGTGTGGAGTGATATATGTACATAATCCATTTTAATTATTTTTATCCCCTTCACCTTTGAGTGCACCTCATCTAGATCTATCCATTCCCCTTTCCATGGATCTCAATATTTCTTATTGTCAGACTTTTATTTTTATCTTAATTCATATTTTGTGTTTCTTATATTTATAGTTTTAAATATATTTAATTTTATTTTACAAAGAATGAAACAAAAGTGGACAGAACAAAGCAGGTAAGAACAGAACAATACAAGCAACACAGCATTCACAACAAGACAACTGGATATAAACAGTAGCTAACATAATATCTCTTTCTTTGAAATAGTTGAGCATTGCTTCACACACAATAATATAAAACATAACAAAATAGAATAAAAGCATTCAAGAGAATGAAACTATTACAAGGCGTTCTGAACCAAATAACAGAAGATGAACAATGGCTACTATAATATCTATCATATTTTATTATCATACATATTAAAATCCAATAAGACACACGATACAACCAATGGTAATAGAACAGGAGCATGGTAGGACTTCAAAGCAAGATGATATTAAATCAGCAATGGCTACCATAATGTCTTGTTTTCTTCAAAGTAGCTGTTCATACCATCACACATAATAAGGTCAAACAAAACAGAATAAAACCATTCCCACTAATGAATGAAAACATTATAAGGCTTCAAAGAAATATAATGGGTAATCGTGATTATCATAAAATCTTATGTAATCTGAACTATTTCTTACACTAGGGAGACTATACAGTATTTATACATGAGTTTGATTTATTTCGCTTATGAGTATGGTCTCAAGTTGTATCCATTTACTTATAAATATCTCAATGTGATCACTCTTTATAGCTCAGTAGTACTCTATTATATAAGCATAACACAAATTTTTTATCCATTCCTCAATTGATGGGCATTTAGTTTGTTTCCAAGATCTGGCTATTACAAATTCTGCCGCTATAAACATGGGTGCACATATATCACTGTGGTATGATGGTTTCAGTTCTAGGAATATGCCTAGGAGTGGAACAGCTGGGTCAAATGAGACTTCCAATCCCAGCTTTTGAGGAATCTCCCGATTGACCTCCATAGTGGTTGCACCAGTCTATATTTCCACCAACAGTGCTGAAGTGTCCCTTTTTCCCCACAGCCTCTCCGGCTTTTGTTGTTGGTAGTGTTTTTGATCCTGGCCATTTTTCCAGAGTGAGATGGAATGTCAGTGTGGTTTTAATCTGCATTTCTTTAATGACCAATGATGATGAACATTTTTTCATGTATTTATTTGCCTTTTGTATTTCTTCATCTGAAAACTGTGTGTTCACTCAGATTCCCATTTTTGGATTGGGTGTTTGAATTTCGGGGGTCTGATTTTTTTTAACTCTTTATAAATTCTAGACAGAAGTCCCTTGTCCGTGGGACAGTTCATTAAGATTTTTTTTTCCCAGTTTGTGGTTTTCTTTTCACAATGCTGGAGATTTCTTTTGACACTCAGAAAGTCTTTAATAAGATGTGATCCCAGTTATTGATTCTGGGAAGTAATTCCCATGAAGTTTGGTTCTTGTTCATGAATTCTCTACCTACCCCTATGTCTTCAAGATTTTTATGTACTTTAACTTTCAACAGATTTAGTGTTTCTGTTTTAATATTTAGATCTTTGATCCACTTATATTTTAGTTTAGTACATGGTGATAGGCTTGGGTCTAGTTTTAGTTTTTGGCATATGGAGAGCCAGTTTTTCCAGCACCATTTATTAAAGAGACTATCATTTTTTCAGTGAACATGTTGGGCCCATTTATCAAAGACAAGATGATTGAGTGTGATTGTACTTCTGGTTGTATCTTCTAGTCTATTCTATTGATCTTTAGATGTGTTTTTATTCCAGTACCATGTTGATTTTATTACAGTAGCTTTGTAGTATAGCTTCAAGTCAGGGATTGTGATGCCTCCTGCCTTGCCTTTGCTGCTTAGAATTGCCTTTGGTAGTCTAGGTCCCTTATGGTACCTGATGAATGTTAGGAGTGATTTCTCTAGATCTATGAGGTATGTTCATGGTATTTTCATTGGGATTGCATTGAATCTGTATAACAATTTTGGGATAATGGCCATTTTCACAATATTTATTCTTCCTATCCATGAACAAAGGATGTCTGTCCATTTTCTAAGGTCCTCTTTGATTACTTTTTTTAGGGTATTATAATTTTCCCTGTATAACTCTTTTATTTCTTTCATTAGATTAATTCCTAAATATTTCATTATTTTGGATGCTAGTGTGAAGTGTCTAGTTGATCTATCCCTTTGTGTAAATGGCATGTTAAGTCCTCCTGTTATAATTGTGTTATTGCCTATTTGATTTTTCATTTTGGTTTATACTTGCTTTGTGTAGTTGGGTGCTCTGGAATTTGGTTCATATATATTTAAGATTGTTATATCTTCCTCTTGTAGTTTTCCCCTAACTAATATGTAGTGACCTTCTTATTTCTTTGGACCATTCTTGGTTTGAAGTTCACATGGTCTGCAAACAGAATAGCTACCCCCACTTTTTTTGAGTTCTTGCTGCATGGAGTATTGTTTTCCATCCTTTGGCTTTCAGTCTATGAGATTCCTTTTGGGTTAGATGGGTTTTTTGGTAGACAGCATATGGTTGGATATTGTTTCTTGATCCATTCTGCAAATCTGTTTCTTTTAATTGGTGAATTGAGGCCATTTACATTAATGATTATAGCTGTCATATATTGGTTTATTGTTGACATGTTATCTTTCTGATATTGTATCTTAACTTTCCATTCTGTTTAATTGTCTGTCTTGCTTAGTGGTTTTTTCCTATGTGTATCTAGAATGTCTTTCAGTATTCTTCAAAAGTGTATTATTCAATTTCCACGTGTTTGTGGGGTTTTTGCAGTTTCTTTTATCATTAATTTCTAGTTTCATGGCACTATGATCTGATAGCATGCATGGGATAATTTCAATTATTTTGTATTTACTTAAATTTGTTCCATGGGCTAGTATATGGTCTATTTTGGGGAATGCCCCATGTACTTCTGAGAAGAATGTATATTCTGATGTTGGTTGCAACACTCTGTATCCATCTACCATCTCCATTTATTCACAGGTGTGATTCAGTTATGTTATTTCTTTGCTGATTTTCTGTCTAGTTAATCTGTCCCTTTGTGTCAATGGCATGTGAATGTTTCCTGTTATAGTTGTGTTATTTCTCATTTGATTTTACATTTCTGTTAATACTTGCTTTGTATAGCTGATTGCTCTGGAATTTGCTGCATATATATTTAAGATTGTTATCTCTTCCTCTTGAAGCTTGCCCCTAACTAGTATGTAGTGACCTTTTTTAGCTCTTTGGATCGTTCTTGGTTTAAAGTTCACATTGTCTGCCAACAGAATATCTACCCATACAACAGGAACAGGGGGGTTCCTTTTGCATGAAGTATTCCATTCTTGGACTTTCAGTCTATGAATTTCCTTTTGGGTTAGATGGGTTTCTTCTAGACAGCACATGGTTGGACATTGTTTCTTGATCCTTTCTGCCAGTCTGTTTCCTTTAATTCATGAATTGAGGCCATCTAAATTAGTATTTATAACTGTTATATATTGGTTTATTAATGATGTATTATCTTTCTGCTGTTGTGTCTTTATCTTTCCATTCTGTTTAATTGTCCTTCTTGCTTAGTATTTTTTTTCCTATGAGTATCTAGAATGTCTTTGAGTATTCTTTGAATGATTGGTTTGGTGATCATGAAGTTGTTCAGCTGTTCTTTGTCATAGAAGTATTTTATTTCTCCATCCATTTTGAAGGACAGTTTAGCAGGGTACATCTGTCTGGTTTGGAAGTCATTTTCCTTTAGGATCTGAAATATTTCACTCCATGCTCTTCTTGACTTCATTTAGAAGTCTGCTGTGAATTGGATAGGTTTTCCTTTATAGGTGATCTGTCTCTTCTCTCTTACAACTTTTAATATTGTGTGCTTATGTTAAATTTCTGGGATGGTGATTATTGTATGTCTGGGTTTAGTTTCATTTTGGTTATGGCTGTTTGGAGTTCTATATGCTTCATTAATGTGTATGTCAGTTTCCTTTCTCATGTTTGGGAAGTTTTCAGCTATTTCTGCTGAAAATAGCCTCTTGATATCATTTGTGTTGTCCCCTTCATTTTCATTTATCCCTATTAATCTTGTTGTCTTTTTTTGCATCATCTTGCAACTGTTGAATTGTTATTTCCTGATTTCTAAAAGATCATTCTTTTCTTTTTCACTAGCTGCAATCTTATCTTTGAGGTCTGAAATTCTCTCTTCACTTTCATTGAGGTGGTTTGGCAACTTTCAATATAATTTTTGACTTCCTATATATCTCTTTGAATCTGCTTCAAGTGTTCTGTTTGTTTCTTATACTGTTCATTCAGGGATTCTGTTTGGTTTGTTCCTCTAATTTTTTTAGCTGTGTCTTCTTTAGATGCATTCACTATTTCTTTCACTACTCTTATCATTTCTTCTTTTACCTGGGAGATTTTTTTCTAATTTTAGTTCCTTCATAGCTTCCTGTACCTGCTTCTTCTTTTCAGTTGATAACATTTCAGGTATTTCAGGTGTGTGACTAGTATTTTCTTCTCTGTATGTGGCTCCCAGGCTTTCTTGTGATGGGCTTGAGCTTTGAGATTGCATTTTGGTCTTTCATTTTGTCATTTTCCTATATTTTTGTTTTGAGAGATGTTCCTAAACTTTCCCTGAGCATGTTAGAAATCACCTCCTGTGCCTTTGGCTCCTAGGACACATGGGCCTTGGCTCACCTGGTTGAATGAAGGTCGCTGGGTGTGGTCCACTCAAACCCATGAAGCCTCTCATGGCTAGTCTAGTGTCCTAGAGGGCTGGGCGGGAACCAAAGCACCAGGAGTGATGTCCCAAACTCTCCCTGTCCAGCATGAGCAAGCTAGAACTCCCCTCACTGCTGCACAGGTCTAAATCCCGCCTTGGTGGCAAACCTGGTCCTCTGGTTGAATAAAGGTCACAGGGCATGATCCACCCAAGCCCATGAAAACTTTACAGGATAGTCCAGTATCCTAGGCAGCTGAGCAGGCATGGTCTTCATGTGAATTCACTTTTTGAAAACTAATTCAATTTTGTCCTTTTTTATGGTAGACTAGTAGACTGCTGTTTTATAAATACAACACAATCCATTCATTTTTATGGACATATGGATCACTTCCACAATTTAACTATTATGAATTGTGCTACAAGATACATATCAGCCAGTGCTTAATAGAGAAGCAGATTTAGTGCAAGATATAGAAATATATAAGAATTTATAAGATTGGTTTACAATGTAGCCCACTATCTCAGATGTGAAAGAGTGAAAAAGGCCTGTCTGCATGCTGGAGAGCTTAAGAGTCTACTAGAAAGCTTGGAGCTTCCTATAATGTACTGTGAGAGTGCACATCTGAAGGCCAAAAGTTTAGCACTGGAGGGTTGAAGGGTGTATACTGGAAGCTGAAGAGTCTGTACTGGAAGCCAGGAGATGATGTCTAAATTGAAGGTGAAGACTGGACCTACTCTGAAGAAACAAAAGCAGTCTTTCCTTCTTCATTTTCATCTCATTTATACCATTCAGGTGACAAGCCATCCTAAGGTCGGTCTTCTGTCTTCAGTAAGTTCTGTCAGTCACACTCAAAACTATGCTGATCCATTTTAGTTGGCCACCTTTTACTACAATTGACACAATTAATATACTATTATATATGGATATTTATGTGTCTCTGTCATATGATGTCTTTAGTTCTTTTGGGAAGATACCTGAAGATAACTGAATGAAATTGAATTTCTAAATTTAGAATTTTGAGGAGACTCCATACTGATTTCTATAATGGTTTTACTAGTTTACTTTGCCACCACAAGTGTAGAAGGGTCCCTTTTTCCTCAGCCTCACCTGAATTTGTTATTTGATTTTTTTGAAGAAAAAAATTCTTTTTGGAGTAATAGGGAATTTCAGTGTTGCTTTAATTTTCATTTATTAAATAGCCATAAGTGTCGAATATTTTTTCATCAATTTATTAGCCATTATCACTTATTTTAAAAGTACCTATTCATTTGCCCATTTTCATTGGCTCTTTTATTTTGTAATCTAGTTTTATGAGCTCTTTATATATTTTAGATATGATCTTCTGTCTCTTCCATGTGATGTCTCTTCACTCTACTGTCTGTTTTCTTTGCTGTGTAAAAGCTCTTCAATTCACTACAATTCCATTTATTGATTCTTGATATTATTTCTTGTGCAACTGGGGTTCTGTTTAGAAAGTACTTGAATACACCTATTACTTCATGAGTTTGCACTATTCTGTTTTCCAGTTTATTAATTGTTTCTTTGTTAATATGAAATCTTTGATCCAATTCGATTTTAGCTTAGTGTATGATGAGAAATATGAGTCTAAATTTAATCTTCAGAAATGTGGACAGCCTGTTTTCTCAGTATTGTGTATTAAAGAGAATACTTTTCCTCCAGAATATGCTTTCAGCTTTTTCTTCAAAGATCAGATAGCTAAATGTTCCTGAGGTTATTTTCTAGTTTCAACTTTTATATAACTTAATTTTTAATCTATTGTCAGAGAAAAAAATCTTGAATGCACACAAAAAGTACCATATTACATGTAGTGGAAAGTTAAAATCATGCCAATTTGTCTTGATTCACATTTAAAAAATGAAGAAAGGATGATTATTGCATAATGAAATTAATTGGTCAAAATAGTCACAATAATTGTAAGAAAACTTGAATATATTTTCTGGTAAACAAAAAGATGACTGAATTCATTACCAGAATACCCATAATGTAATAAATGTGAAAGGAAATTTCTGAGGTTATGAACAATTGCAGATCTTGAGGACTAAAATAGAAAGAACCATAATGGGAGATGTAAATTTAAATTTAAAACACCTTTTTTTGCCTTAATAGCTACCAAAAAACCAAATAGCTTAATAGCTACCAAAAATTTGTTTTAAAACAAATCTTGTTCAGTGCAAATTATTACATTATGTGTTAAAAATAATTTAGAATGAGAATCAAAACAAATGGACATAACAGAATTATGTCTTTAAAAGGACCTTACATTTTATGTGAAAGGATAAAAGTTTAATTTTTAAAAGGTGCTCAACAGTATACATATCATGACATTTGAAATGATAATGATAAGGTGATACCTCTAGATACCCATTAGATGAGCTAAAATTCAAGGCACTATTTATGCCAAATACTGGCAAATGTGTGAAACTATAGGAACTGTAATTATTTATTATTAGAATAAAAATGGTATGGCTAATTTGGAAGACAGCTTGGTAATTTTTCCAAAGCCAAACATATTCATAGTATATGATCTGGCAACTATATTCCTTGATATTTTTAGGAATGATTTGAAAACATACATCAAAAATTCAGGCTACCCAAAAACCTCTATAGCAGATAGTATTACAAAACCATGGAGGTCACCAAAATGTTCTTCGATAAGTTAATTAAGTCATTTACTGTCTATATATTCATTGAAATATTTGTGACTCTAAAAAGTATGGATATAATTCAATCACAAAGACATTCACAGAATAACAAAAAGAAACTTCATTTCATTTTTATAATCTAACAAAACCAATTGGAAATAACAGCATAGTGTACAATTCAAACCATTTGTTGTAATCATGGATTATGCAGAGAAAAATTAGAATCAAGACATGGAACATGGATGAATTCTGAAAATATTAACGGAAAATCCCAAGACACAAATATCCTAAATGAGTTAATCTATAGATATCAAAATAGATTGATAATATATTGACAATATATAGTGCTAGTGTTAGTGTATTACAATAAGCACTATTGTGAGTTTTCATTTGCATAACGTATGGTAAGTATGAGTCCAAAGAAGGTGATACCAGCAGTATATTTAAGAGAGTGAGAATCACAATAGAGTTAAAGAAAGAAAACTGCAGAATTTATTAAAGCCTTGGAAAAATGAATTTATATGTATAATATTTGGGCCTCAGAATTAAGTATTTGGCTTACCATGCATTATGGTAAAATATATTCAGTTCTTGAACTTCTTGGTGTTCAGATATGAAATTGGAATGAGGGGGCTGGGGATTTAGATCAGTAGCATAAGTGTCTGCTTGGCAAGCATGAGGTCTTGAATTTGACCCCTGGCACAAAAAAAATGAGATGAATTCAGTTTAAAAAACAATATATAGTAAATTATTTCTTGCAAAATAAACTAAAAATTTATCCAACCCATAATATATAAAGTTAATATATAAAATCATGCTGTGTATTTCATAATTAGTTAAAATTTAAATCCTATCAAATTCTAACATAATGTTGGATATATATTTAGAAAAATTTACCATACAGGATGTAAAACCTCTGCACTCAAATGAATATGTTTATCTATTTATTTATTTTGGAACTGGCAATTAAACTCATGACCTTGTGCTTCCCAGGAAGGCTCTGTGTCACTGACCTATATTCCCAGCGAATAAGAACTTATTGACAGAAACATAAAATGAACTAAATCAATTAAGAGTGACAATGTGATCATTAATTAAAATTCATTATTTTTAATATATCAAACTTTCTCAAATTACTATACCTACAGTAAAACAATCCAAATCAAGATTGAAGCACAATGTTTTATACAAATTGACAGTACAAATTTACATGGAAAAACAAGGAACATACAACAGATTTAGTTATCTGTGCAAAGAACAACGGTTTCAGTGCTCACAGTGCGTAGCATTTTCACCACAAACTTACATAAATGGTGTAAGGATACATATATACATAAAAAAGGAGGTTTAGAAATGGATGCACATATGCATTAAATTTCTTTTAAAAGTATTAACTTATAATGTGAAAATTATTGCCTTTTAACAAATTGTGCTATAACTAGATATTCACTTAAAAATCTCAAACTTTTCCTCATAACATATGGAAAATTAAGTTCTAAATAAATCATAGCTGAAAATTTACCAGTTAAAAACCTAAAATTACAAGTACATTCCACAAAACACACATTAGAATGAAAAAATTTTAACAGTGACTATTCCAAGGTTACTAAGATTTTTTACTTAAAAGGAAATTTACAAAGTGATTATGGAATATAAAAAAGTGCAGTAGTAAAACCTTGACCCAGTCTCTCTTAATAAATAGTCTAGAGACCACCTCACCTCACCTCCAGCCAGAGGCATACCTAGGCCAGCCTAGACAGCAGCCTCTCCTGCAAGTCCACCTTCTCCACAGACAACCTTGAGGGCCTCTCTTGTAATTCCTGCCCTCTCTGCAGAACAACTTTGGGTCCCAGGAACTCCAGCCAAAGGCACCCATGGGGCCTGCCTGAACCCAGGGCCCTCCTGTGACTCCCACTATCTCCACATATGACCTTTCAGGACCAGGCAACTCAACCTAGAGCTCCCAACTTTCTCCCAGAACTTTGGACTACAGCAGATTAACTGTGCTAGCTTGAGGGGAGATTCAGTGACTACCTCACCCAAATGGAAGATCTCAGAAGGGTCCATTCAGTGAGTATGACCCTAAAACAGAGGTGTACAGTGGGTAAATAGGGCCAATAGTAAAGATCCCTCCAACTAACTGTAAGAACTTGGTGAGCCTGACAAGAGTGTAGGTGACTCCTTCCTGCACACAGAAAGCATCAGGCAGAGTGAGGAGTGTGCCAATAAAGACCCCTCCAACTTGGAGAAAATCACAAGGGCATAAGAGACGCACAGGCACACAATACGGACACAGCCAACACAAATACTATAGACAAGGAGATCTGATGACCTGGAATAACCTGAAGATAAAGTAATAGCAGGAACAAAATGTTGACCTACATCAATAATATTAGACTTGACAGCCCAGGAAAAAATATAGAACTCATCCAACAGGCCCTGCAATGGGAAGTCAGGTAATTGTCCCACCTATTCATTATGGGACCTAGCAATTGAACAAATTTCAACTTTACATTAGGACCCCAAGATACATACTACCAACAGTTGACACTAGTGAAATTGAAGGACCATATATTAACTCGAAAGGGGAAAATAGCAAAAGGAAAAAGCAAATTGCAATCTCAAACATCTAGTACACCAAGAGCAAGTACAGGAAACAGTGAAGTAGGGGACTTAAAAAGTAACACACCAGAAATTTCTGAAAAGTTAGTGAGTGAAATAAAAAAAAACTCCATGAGGCTATAGAGGAAATCAAATTAGAAGTACTCTCCCATGTAAAGAAATAACAACCTTATTAAAGGAGTTGCTGAGCACAGCTAAAGAAGAAATTGAGAAAAAAGAACAGGAGCATAGGAAACTGATTGTAACCTTGAATGAACAATATAGTAAACATGCAGAACTTATGAAACACACTAAAAGAGACTTCCAAGAAACAAAAAATTATATTCAAAGCAGGCAAAAACACTTAAATGAAGCTGAGGATAGGATGTCATACCTTGAGGACAGGATTGCAATTAGTGGTCATGAAAGGATAGAACTTTTAAAAATAACAAAGCAGCATGAAATGACAATCCAGAAGCTTCAAGATGATGCCAAGTGAAAAAATATAAGATTAATAGACATCAGTGAAGAGGCAGAACTCAATGCAAATGACATAACCAAAATATTGACAGAAGTAATAGAAGAAAATTTCCTAAACATGGGGGAAAATCTGATATGCAGATAAGTGAGGCATATAGCACACCAGTCACAACCAACATAAATCTACCCAGACACATAATAATTAAGATCTCAGACATACAGCATAAAAACAGAATACTAAAAGTTTTAGAGAAAAGACAGAACTCACCTATCAAGGAAAGCCCATTAGATTCACAGCAGACTTTTCCGTACAAACCCTCAAGTCAAGAAGAGCTTGGAGTGAGGTATTTCAAGCCCTGCAAGAAAACCACCTTCCACCCAGACTGATGTCCCCAGCAAAACTTTCATTCAAATTTAATTAAGAAACAAGGTACTTCCATGACAAATAACAACTGAAGAAATTCACTCCCACCAAGCCAATCATAGAAAGAGTATTGAAAGACATACTAGATACAGATAAAAATGTTCACAAATCCCAAAGCACGAACAGAAAGAAACCACCAGTTAGGAGAAACAAATAAGGGGGAAAATCAGAAAGCAAGCAAATGGAACATAACATGGAAAAGTAGAGCCAGTACATATCAGTGATATCCATAAATGTAAATGGCTTCAATTCACCTATCACAAGAAATAGGTTGACAGAATGGATCAAGCAACATGATCTCAGTTTTAGACTGGGTCTTTGAATTTTGGGGGTCTGATTTTTTTAATTCTTTTTGAGTTCGAGACTGAAGTCCTTTCTGAGGGACAGTTCACTAAGATTTTTTTCCCAGTTTGTCAGTTTTATTTCACTGTCCTGGAGATTTCTTTCAACAATGCAGAAACTCTTTAATAACATGTGATTCCAGTTATTGATTCTGGAAAATATTTCCCATGTGGTTTGTTTCTTGTTCATGAATTGTCTACCTACCCCTATGTCTTCATGATTTTTACCAATTTGTCTTGAAACAGATGTAGTGTTTCTGTTTTAATATTTAGATCTTTGATCCATTTAGATTTTAGTTTAGTACATGGTGATAGGCATGGGTCTAGTTTTAATTTTCAGCATATGGAGATCCAGTTTTTCCAGCACCATTTACTAAAGAGACTATTTTCTTGCAGTAAACATGTTTGGCCTCTTTATAAAAGACAAGGTGGTTGAGTGTGTTTGTAGTTGTGGTTGTATCTTTTAATCTATTCCATTGATCTTCACATCTGTTTTTATTCTAGTACCATGTTGAATTTATTACAGTAGCTTTGTAGTATAACTTCAAGTCAGGGATTGTGATGCCTCCTGCCTTGCCTTTGCTGCTTAGAATTGCCTTTGCTATTCTAGGTCTCTTCTGGTTCCAGATGCATTTTAGAATAATTTCCCTAGATCTATGAGGTATGTTAGTGGTATTTTCATTGGGATTGCATTGAGTCTGTATAACAATTTTAGGAGAATGGCCATTTTTACAATATTTATTCTTCCTGTCCATGAACAAGTGAGATCTTTCCATTTTCTGAGGTCCCTTTCTATTTCTTTTTTCGGGGTATTATAATTTTCCTTGTATAGCTTTTAATTCTTTTGTTAGGTTAATTCCTAAGTATTTCTTTTTTTGGATGCTAGTATGAAGGGTGTGGCTTCTCTGAATTTTTTCTCAGTAACTTTGTTGTTATTGTACATGAATGCTATCGATTTTTGGGTATTGACTTTGTATCCAGCTATGTTGCTGAATTTATTTATTATATCTAGGAGACATTCTATGGACTTTTGGGGGTCTTCTATGTAGAGTATAATATCTTCTGCAAATAATGATAATTTAAATTCCTCTTTTCCTATCTTTACTCCTTTTATTTCTCTCCCGTGTCTAATTCTCCGACTAGTATTTCCAGTAGTATGTTCCAAAATTCAAAGACCCAATCCAAAAATGGGCATCTGAGATGGATACACACTTCTAAGTGTTTGTAAATACATGAAAAAATGTTCATCAACATTAGTCATTAGAGAAATTAAAATTAAAACCGCACTGACATTCCATCTCACTCCAGAAAGAATGACCAGGATCAAGAAAACTACCAAGGACAAATGTTGGAGAGGCTGTGGTGAAAAAGGAACACTTCTGCACTTTTGGTGGGAGTGTAAACTGGTGCAACCACTGTGAAGTTCAGTGTATTGATTCCTCAAAATCTGGGGTTGGAAGTCCCATTTGACCCAGCTATTCCACTCCTAGATTTATTCCCCAAAAAACAGAAAACATCATACCACAGTGATATATGTGCACCAATGTTTATTGTAGCACAATTTGTAATAGCCAAATCTTGAGAACAAACTAAGTGCCCATCAATTGAGGAATGGACAAAACAATTGTGGTATTTTTATACGATGGAGTACTACTCAACTATAAAGAATTATCACATTGAGATTTTTATAAATAAATGGATGCAACTTGAGACCATACTCATAAGTGAAATAAATCAAACTCACATGTATAAATCCCGTGTAGTCTCCCTAGTGTAAGAAATGGTAAGATTACATAAGATTTTATGATAATCACGATTACCCATTACGTTTCTTTGAAGCCTTATCATGTTTTCATTCATTAGTGGGAATGGTTTTCTTCTGTTTTGTTTGATTTTATTATGTGGAATGGTATGAACAGCTACTTTGAAGAAAATAAGACATTATGACAGCCATTGCTGATTTAACATCATCTTATTTTGAAGTCCTAACAAGTTTTTGTTCTTCTATTATCATTGCTTCTATCATGTCATGCCTTATTGGATTTTAATATGTGGGCAGTACAAATAAATATTTCATTGAAAATGAGATATTATAGTAGCCATTGTTCATTTTCTGTTATTTGGATTAGAATGCTCTGTAACAATTTTATTCTCTTGAATGGTTTTATACTATTTTGTTACGTTTGATATTATTGTGTGTGAAAGTATGCTCAACCATTTCAAAGAAAAGAGACATTATGGTAGCTACCTTTGATAACCAGTTGTCTTGTTCTGAAGTGCTATGCTGCCTGCGTTGTTCTTTTCAGATTTGCTTTGTTCTGTTCTTTTTTGTTTTACTCTCTTTGAAATAAAAAAGTTGTTTATCTTTTCAAGTGATCCAAATTTTCATTTCAAGGACTTCTACTGGAAGAGAAGGTAGGTAGAAGTCTTGGAGACTTAGAGGTAGGCACAAAACTCATGAACAAAATGCAAACTGCATGGGAAACACTTCAAAGAATCAACAATTGGGATCTCATATTATTGAAAAGTTTCTGCACTTCAAAAGAAATCACCAATAGAGTTAAAAGAAAATTAATAGAAAGGGAAAGAATTTTAGCCATCAACCCCTCAGAAAAAGGACTTATATCCATAACATAAAAAGAATTGGAAAATGTCAAGCCCCAAATTCAAAGACCCTCTGCAAAAATGGATATCTGAGATGAATACACAGTTCTCAGAGAAAGATATACAAATGGCAAAGAAATACATGAAGAAATGTTCACCATCACTGGTCATTCAAGAAATGCAAATTAAAACAACATTGAGATTTCACCTCACTCCGGAAAGAATAGCTACCATCAAGAAAACAACTGAAAACAAACGCTGGTGATGCTGAAGGGAAAAAGGAACACTGCTCCACTGTTGGTGGGAATGTAGACTGGTGCAACCACTATGGAAATCCGTATGGAGAATTCTCAGAAGACTGGTATTAGAAGCTCCATTCAACCCAGCCATTACCCTTAGGGTATTTTCCCCGAAAAACTGAAAAGATCATATCACAGTGATATATGTGCACCTATGTTTATAGCAGCACAATTTGTAATAGCTAAATCTTGTAAACAACCAAGATACCCATCAACCACAAAGTGGATGAAAAAGAGGTGGTATTTTTATGCAGTGGATTATTACTCAGTTATAAAAATGCTGACCCTGAGGCCTTCATAGATTAATGGACATAACTTGATATTATCCTCATTAGTGAAATAAATAAGAATCATATTTATAAATACTACATTGTGTCTCTAGTGCAAAAATAATAAGAAATGTAGGAGTAATAAATCCCCAAATGTGTAATTTCTATTGTAAAAAAAAGAGGAAAAGAAAGTGCTCTAAGGGATATAACTGCATGTATGTTTAAGTGAATAAGGTAGATGAAATATTACTAAGGTTTTGTTAGATCACTGAGCAGAAATGTTTGAAGTCTCACTGTGTGAACGTCCACTTTTTGTGCTTTAATTTTGTAACTTGAACAATCTTTTCTAAAATGACAGTATGTAATTTGACAACTAGTGACTTCTTAGTGTTTATTTTATTTTATTTCTTTGGAATTTTGTATTATTGCTTCCTTTTTTACTGTTTTGTATTTTTTTATCTTTAATTGAAATTTTTAAAAAAATTTAACATAGACCAAGGAACATAGTCATCTCAGGTAAGCATTTACCCAAGAGATATGTAAGTATGTATGCATGTATATACATATATATGAAAATCTATGTATGTATGTTGTATATGTATATATATATATATATATATATATATACATCCATATATAATGCTTATTGATATTCCAATATATTTATATACAGGAACATAAATGAATTTACTATAGTATTCATGTTTTGTGTGTGCCCTAGGAACAAAAAAAATGATTAATATATTATTGTCATTGTGAATCTAGTTTCTGTTTCTGTAAAAAGTAAATATTGCATATACTGTGACCATTTCTGATTTTTTTGGACTGCTTAATACACACAAGTTTAATATTATTTTTGTGTATTTGAATTAATTTCTAATATTTCAATTTTTATTTTCTGTACATACATATCTCTAAGTAAGATAGTATTGGCTTGTCCTTTCTAGTGAAATACTTTTATAAGTATTTGAGGACTAAGTGGAGAGAGAGCTCCCTTTTCTTTGCCATAGACTTTGATCTCCTAACAAAGTGATAGGCCAAAGTCAGAGGGGTAATCTAGCTGGTCATATCTCTAAAGCCATGGACTTACAAGGATTTTTTAGGTTTTAAACAAATGCATTCATCTATGTCAAAATAATTTCCAAAATATTTAAATGTCATTTTTTACAGTTTTCACAGCTATATTTGATTCATTATAGAGTAGATCTACAAAGCTCATAGTTCTATAACAAAGATCTTCATAATTTCATTATCTCTTAAACTAAAATTTTACTGTTACATTTTGCTTAAATGACACATATAACTGAAGTAGTACTGAATGTTGAAAATATTATGATAGGAGAATTATATTCCTCAATATTAGTAAAACAAAAGAACACAAATAGAAACAACACAAAGTAACATAGAAGTTCATGATAAAGATTTTGAAATGTAATGAATATATATTATTAAAATTCCATAAACACAACTGGAAACCATTAAGCATCTCTACTTTAAAAAATGAAAAAGTAAAAAAAATTATTAAGGTAGTGCATCTTTTGTAGAAGGGTAGAGGTAGTCTGATAGAACACAGCAGAAATTCCATAAGTAAATCTATGTATCTAAAACTTCTGTTATGACATGTGGCACTAGCAGTGGAGAGGAATGAATAGGCAAATAAATGATGCTGTGACAAATGATTTATTTATGGGATGACAATATAAATAAGATATATCTCTTGAAAATATGCATAAAAGAGTATAAAAGATTAATGACTCACAACTAGGGGTGAAAAATTTGGTGTTTCTTATAAAGACAGGGTTATATTAAAAAATGAATGAGAAATCACTATAAATAATGTTATAGGTGCTACTGTTCACATTTATTTGTGGATTCTAATTTATAAAACTCAAATAGACTAAAATATATTGCATGTTATATTTAGTAGTAAAATTAAAATTCTTAAATAAAAGATTCTATATCAGGAAATATATTCATTATTAATATTTGCTTAGATAATTAATATTATTATCTAATTGCTAGTATTGCATTGATTAAATTTTACTGTCTAGCTGTCACAGCTCTATTAGTGTGTTTATAAGTCTCTGAATGTAATCCCCAACACACAAAAAGATAAATTAATGTATGGGAATAGAGTAAGTATCTTCATTTGTTATTGCTATCTCTCAGGAAACACTTTTATACATCATGTGGAGTTGTGAAATATGTCAATTTTTTTCAATGTTAATATATGAATAAATGATAGCTATATATATCTATTTACTATTTTTCTATTCTTATAGCACATAATCCTGAAATCCAACTGATAGGTACATACTAGAAAGATGAAACAAATATTATGTCTTTTTAAAGTTGCAATTATTCACTTTAGTAATATAACAGAATCAACAGAAAATATTTTGCAATAACGAGTTTTTTATATACAAGATTGCTGCTGTAGTTTGGGTACCACATCTTTTGCTTAATTTTTTTAATGTACTCCAAGTTTCACTATGCTAAAAACATGGTCTCAATAGTGATCCTGTTGAAAAGTAGTGGAACTTTTAGAATGTGAGGCCTAGTGAAAAATATTTAGGTCTTGCTGGTATGCCACTGAAAGAGATTATAGGACCCCACTCATTCATCATTTATTCCCTTTCTCCCCCTTAACTCTCACTCTCTCTCCCTCTCCCTCCTCCTCCCCATCTCTCTCTCTCTGTCTCTCTCTCTCCCTGGTTCTCTCCTTCTATCTTTTCATTATTCTCTCTCTCCTTCTTCATCTTACTTCCATCTCATCCCAACTTCCTGGATTTTATTGGGAATATTTTATCTCATATGTACTCCTGCTTTGATGTACTAACCTTACCAGAGGATCAAAGCATTAATTTGCTTATTTTATGACCTGTATTTTAAAAACAATGAGTCAAAATTAACTAGACTTTCCTTCATATGAAGCATATGTTAGCTGTTGCATCATAGCAACACAAAACTGAATAATATAATTCCTATTAAAATTAATAGTTTGCATATGTATTATCAAGGATTATTATGTAAATATTGACAAGCATCCTACTTTTGTTATAGAAGCATAAAATTTGTGATAACATGTCTAAAATTATGATAAAATGGAAAATAATATATGAAGGTTTCCTGAGTAAATTTAAAATCATGTCTAATTTTTTGAAAAGAAGATTTAATAATGTAAGTTAAATATGTATAAATAATTGCACTTACTATATAAAGTTTTAATACATTGTTGAATAGATTTTTTGTCAAAAATGAAAGACTTTCTTCAGGTCATTTGAAACATGATTATGCAATGGAATGTAGATAAACGTGAAAGAGAAACACAAGGCAAAATTTCACCAGTTTATATTATAGAATATTACAAATTTATAGTAATTACAGGAATTCTGTGTCACAGATTTTCAGCTAGAAATAAGTAAATAATATTATTTTAAATTCAGTCCCCTTTAAAAATTATTATGCAAAATAGCAATAGATATCTACCTTCAATAAAAGAAAATGACCATACACTATCAGAAATCTAAGACTGCAATAATGAGCAAAATGAGAAATTATATCTAAAGCCAAAGTTTTTATATTTGGGATATGTTAGAACTTTTGTTAAAAGAAAAAAATTTGAGTATTTGTAGACATAACAATAACTTTAATAATGGTCTTATTTAATCTGGTTGGAGGGGAAAGGAAAACTGGGATCTGTTACTCTAGTAAATAGAAGATATTTTGAAACTACACTCACCAAGGCTTATAATGGTTGTATCTGTTTATTGGTCCCTCAAATAATAATATAATTTCTTCTTAAGAGTTTTATCCAGACTGGGCCCACCCTTCCACCCGGAACATCTCAGAAGCCCACCCCAGGCCTAAAACTGACCCAGATTGTTTCTGCTGGGCCCGCCCTTCCACCACGAGCATCAGGTAAGACCACCCCAGGCCTTCACTACCCAGGACTGATTCTGCTGGGCCTACCCTTCCACCAGAACTTGCAGGGGCATGCTCCTGGCCTAGACTGCCCCATATTGCTTCTACTAGGTCCGCCCTTCCAAAAAGAACATCAGGTAAGCTCATCCCAGGACTAAACTGCCCCAGACTGCTTTTGCTGGGCCTGCTCCCCCACTGGGAACATTGCAGTAGCCCACCCCTGGCCTAAACTGCCCCAAACAGTTCTGCTGTGCCTGCCCTTCCACCAGGAACATCAGAAGCTTGAAATACAGTGGATTGCTGTGGTGGCTGGATGAGAGACTCAGGATCCCCTCAACGAAACAGAAGACCTGAGCATGATTCATTCAGTGTGTTGTTGATCATTGTATATTGGTGTAAAATGTAACTAAGACAGACTCAGGGCCTGACCACATGCTCTAGTGGAATACAAGTGCACAGAAAGGGACCTTGAGGGGCTGGGGATTTAGCTCAGTGGCATAAATTACCTGCCTTGCAAGCACAAGGTCGTGAGTCTGAGCCCTGACACAGATTTTTAAAAAAGGTACTTTGAACATTCTCCCAGGCAGTAAGACCATGCCCTTTGTCAGATACCACACCAAGGTGCACAGAGGGATGGGGGCCTAACAGCGCCATGCCCAGCAAAATTCAGGACAGGATCACAATTAGTGATCATGAAAGGATAGAACTTTTAAAAATAAAGCAGCATTAAGTGACAATCAAACAACTTCAAGAAGATGCCCAGAGGAAAAAAAAATATAAGATTAATAGGTATTGTTGAAGAGGCAGGAGGAAATAGCCAAAATATTCATAGAAGTAAAAGAAGAAAATTTTCCAAAACATGGGGAAAAAACCTGATATGCATTTAAGTGAGGCACAGAGCACACCAAGCAATCAAAATCAACATAAATCCACAACAACACACATAATAATTAAGATCTCAGACATACAGCATAAAAACAGAATAATAAAAGCTGTTAGAGAAAAGACACAACTCACCAATCAAGGAAAGCCCATTAGAATCACAGCAGACTTTTCAGCACAAATTCAAGTCAAGAAGACTTTGGAGTGAGGTATTTCAAGTCCTGAAAGAAAACATCTTTCAACCCAGACTGATGTACTCAGCAAACATTTCATTCAAATTTAATGGAGAAACAAGATTCTTCCATGAAAAGAAAAATTGAAGAAATTCACATCCACTAAACCAACCCTAGAAAGAGTACTGAAAGACATACTAGACAGAGATAAAAATGATCATAATCTTCAGAACAACAGAAGAAAAAGCCAACAAGTAGGAAAAGCAATTGAACAAGGGGGAAAGCAAACAGCAAATAACTGGAACATAACATGGCAAAGTCAATCAAGTGCATACCAGTGATATTCATAAATGTAAATGGCCTCAATTCACCTATAAAAAGAAATTCATTGACAGAATGGATCAAGAAATATGATCCTATAATATGCTGTACACAAGAAACACATCTAACAGAAATGGAAAATCACAAATTAAAAGTCAAAGGATGGAAAACAGTATTCCATGCAACAGTAACCCAGAAAAAAGCAGGGGAAACTATTCTATTTGCAGGCAATATGAACTTCAAACCTAAAATCATTAAAAGAGATAAAGATGGTCACTACATACTCATTAGTGGAAGAATTCAAGAGGAAAAGCTAACAATTATAAATATATATGCACCAAATACAGGAGCACCCAACTATATAATACAGATACTGATAAGACATGAAAAACCAAATACGCAAGAACACAATTATAACAGGGGATCTTAACGATACATTGTCACAAAGAGATAGATCAACTGGACAAAAAGTCATCAAAGAAGTGACAGAAATGAATCATACCTGTGAGCAATTGGACTTAGTAGATGTTTACAGAGTCTTCCACCCAACCACATCAGCATACACATTCTTCTCAGCTACGCATGAGATATTCTCCAAAATAGACCATATATTGTCCCATAAAACATTCTTAAGTAAATGCAAAGGTATTGAAATCACTTGATGCATAATATCTGACCATAGTGCACTGAAATGAGAAATTAATGGCAAAAAACTGCAAAACTTGCATATATACATGGAAATTACATAGCAACTTTTTAAACAACCAGTGGGCTATAGATGAAATTAAAGAAGAAATAAAGCAATAACTATAATTCAATGAAAAAAAGAAACAATATACTGTAATCTGAGCAATACAATGAAAGTGTTCTTAAGAGGGAAATATATAGCGCTAAACTGTCATATAAAGAAAACAGAATGAGCACAAATAATCAATCTAATGCTCCATCTCAAGCTTCTAGAAAAAGAAGTGAAAGTTAAACCCAAAGCACATAGAAGAGAGGAAATTATAAAGATTAGAGCAGAAATCATTGCAATTGAATCTAAAAAAACAATACAAAGAAGTAATGAATTAAAAAGCTGTTTTTCTGAGAGAACAAAGAAAATTGACAAACCCTTAGCTAACTTTATCAAGAAAAAGAAAGAAAAAACCCAAATTCACACAATAAGAACTGACAAGGGGAAAATTACTACAGATCCCATGGAAATTCAAAAGAACATGAATATCTACTTTGAAAATCTCTACTCACATAGTGTGGAAAACACAGAGGAAATGGACAGATTTCTAGAAACATATGAACTACAAAACTCAACCAAGAAGATATACAATTTTGAACAACCCAGTATCAGCTATTGAAAGTGAAAATGCAGTTAAAAATCTACCAACCAATAAAAACACAGCTCCTGATGGATTCACAGCTGAAGTCTATGAGAAATTTAGAGAAGATTTAATGCCAATACTCCTTAAAATCTCAATGAAATTGAGAAGAAAGCGATCTTCCCTAAATCATTCTTGGAGGCAAGTATTACTCTGATACCAAAACCAGAGAAAGATCCATTCAAAAAGGAGAATTATAGACCATTTCACTAATGAACATTGATGCAAAGGTTCTCAATAAAATACTGGCAAATAGAATGCAGAAAATCAACAAGATTGTACATCATGATCAAGAGGGTTCACTGCAGGAATGCAGGGATAGTTTAACATACACAAATCAATAAATGTAACACACCACATCAACAGAGCCAAAACCAAAAACCACATGATCATCTCAATAGATGCAGAAAAAGCTTTCAATAAAGTCCAAAACATGTTCATGATAAAAACCCTTCCCTTGAGAAACTCGGAATACACGGTGTCTACCTCAAACTTATAAAGGACATCAATGACAAACTAAAGGCCAACATTATACTAAATGGATAAAAACTGAAAGCTTTCAATTTAAAATCAGAAAGAAGACAAGGATGTTCACTATCACCACTCCTTTTCAATATAGTTCTGAAAATACTAACCAGGGCAATCAGACAAGAGATAGAAATAAAAGTAATAAAGATAGGAAAGGAAGAAGTTAAATTATCACTATTTGCAGATGACATGATACTTTATATAAAAGACACAAAAAACCTGCATTAAAAGACTACAGCAGTAATAAGCAAGTTCACTGGTGTAGCTGGATACAAAGTCAATGCTCAAAAAACAATAGCATTCCTGCACACAAACAAAAAACTCACAGAAACAGAAATTATGGAAATATCGCCCTTTAAAATAACATCTAAAAAAATGAAATACTTAGGAATCATCCTAAATAAAAATGTAAAAGGTATAAATGCTGAAATTTATATTACCCTGAAAAAGGTGATTGAAAAGGATATCAGAAAATGGAAGGATATTCCTTGCTCTTGGCAAGGAAGAACCAACACTGTGAAAATGGCCATACTCCCAAAATTTTTGTACAGATTTAAAGCAATCCCAATCAAAAGACCATTGACATACCTCACAGATCTAGAGAAAACACTCCTAAAATTCATTTGGAAACAGAAGAAACTTAGAATAACCAAGGCAATTCTGGGCAACAAAGGCAATGCAGGAGGCATCTCAATTCCTGACTTGAATCTATGCTACAAGGCCACAGTGATAAAATCAGCATGGTACAGGCAAAGAAATAGACCTGAGGATCAATGGAATAGATTAGAAGATGCAAGCACAACTACAAAGACACTCAGCCACGAGATATTGGACAAAGGGGCTAAATATATCCACTGGAAGAAGAATAGTCTCTTTAATAAATGGTGTTGGAAAAATTGGCTCTCTACATGCTGAAGACTGAAATTAGATCCAAGGCTATCACATTGCACAAAACTAAAGTCTAAATAGATCAAAGACCCAAATATTAAAACAGAAACACTAAATCTACTGGAAGACAAGGTAGGTAGACATCTTGGAGACATAGGGGTAGGCAGAGAATTCATGAACAAAATGCAAACTGCATGGGAAACACTTCAAAGAATCAACAAATGAGATCTCATATTATTTAAAAGTTTCTGCACTTCAAAAGAAATCACCAACAGAGTGAAAAGAAAACCCACAGGGTGGGAAAGAATTTTAGCCAGCAACCCCTCAGAAAAATGACTTATATCCAGAACATATAAAGAATTGAAAAACATCAAGCTTCCCAAATTCAAAGACACTCTGGGACATCTGAGATGCACACACAGTTCTCAGAGAAAGTTATACAAATGACAAATAAATACATGAAGAAATGTGCACCATCAGTGGTCATTCAAGAGATGCAAATTAAAACAACATTGAGATTTCACCTCACTCTGGAATGGATAACAAATGTTGGCAAGGCTGCAGGGGAAAAAGGAACACTGCTCCACTGTTGTTGGGAATGTAGCCTGGTGCAGCTACTACGGAAATCAGTAAGAACATTTCTCAGAATACTAGGATTGGAAGTTCCATTCAACCCAGGTATTCCCCTCCTGGGTATTTTCCCAGAAAAACTGAAAAGGTCATATCACATGATATATGCCCCCCCATGTTCATAGCAGCATAATTTGTGATAGCTAAATCTTGAAAACAACCAAGATGCCCATCTACTGTAGAATGGATGAAAATGATGTGGTATTTTTATAAAGTAGAATATTACTCAGCTATAAAAAATGCTGATCTGGAGGCCTTCATAGGTAAATGGAGGCAATTTAAGACTATCCCCATTAGTGAAATAAGTAAGAATCCTATTTATAAATATTACATTGTATCTCTAGTGTAAAAAGTACTAAGAGCTATATGAGTAATAAAACCACAAATGTGTAATTGCTATTGTAAAAAAGAGAGGAAAAGAAAGTTCTATAAGGGATATAACTGCATGTATGTTTGTGTGTGTAAAACAGATGACTATATTGCTGAATCTTTGTTGGATCTTTGAGCAGAACTTTTTGCAGTCTCACTGTTTGAATGTCCACTATGTATCCTTTAATTTTGTAACTTGAAAAACTATATCCAAGATGACAATATGCAAATTATCAACTAGTGATTTTTTAGTGTTTTTTTTCTTTTTTATTTTAGAATTCTGTAGTGTTGCTAACCCTTTTTCTGTTTTGCTTTATTTGTCCTTAATTGAAATTTTTAAAAAATGTATAAATATTAATTGAAATTTTTAAAAAATGTTGCTATTGTAACAAAGAGAGGAAATAGGAAGTGCTATAAGAGATATAACTGCATGTATATTTAAGTGTGTGGGATTGATAACCATATATCTAAGTTCTTGTTGGATTATTGAACAGATCTGTGTGCAGTCTCACTGCTTGAATGTCCACTTTGTATGCTTTAATTTTGTAACTGAAACAAGTATTTCTAAAAGGACAATATGTAACTTATCAACTGGTGATTTATTACTTTTTATCTGTTTGTTTTTTGAAATTCTGTAATATCTCTAACCTTTTTCTATTTTTCTCTATTTAAATAAAAAAAGAGTTTTATCGATTTGGAAAGATGTCAGCATCACTAAGAAAAGCTTCAAGAATACACTGATATGGCTTGTGACAATGTTATGTAATCTACAAACCTGCAGATGTTTAATGTAAGAGTTCACTGACTGGAATACAGTGGAGCATGTAAGACCTGAAGAGTAGCACAGGTCAAGCTTTTTAGAAATAAAGATATTTAAAAGTATTGATGTATAAGCAAACAACATGAATAGGAAAAAATAAACACATTCAAATATATATAATCAGTCACCAGCATTTCAAGTAAATATCACCAGAATGTATTTGCCCTCCATGGAGCCCTTCTGTAAAGCTGAAGAAGCTATTTTACAAATATAGAGTTGTCAATATGACAATACAGATAAAGAAATAAGAATACACAGCCTGTTCAAAGGAATAAAAGGAATCTCTATGAATCATCTTTGATGAAAGAAATGCCTGACGTACTAGAAAAATATTTTTAAAACAATTTTCTTAAACACATTCAAAAAGGTAAAGAAAATATGGACAAAGAGCCAAGAAATGACTTTATTAATAACAAAAATATTAAAGAATAAATAATTACATAAAATTGAACTAAGAACAATCTTTGAAAGTAAAAACCAGCAAACAAATTACAAATTTTGCAACACTCAATGGAAGATTAGAAAGATTCATTGTATTTAAAGGCAAGTCACTTGAAAATATCAACTTTGGTGAATTAAAAAATTACAATATGTAACAATAAAAAGTTTGGGGAATTAAATAACAAAAATAACAAAATTAATAGACACTAAGGAAATCTCAGGATACCATAAAACTACTAAAATCTTCATAGGTCTCTGAGAAAGAGGAATGAGAGAAATTGAAAGAGGATATAATTAAATGATTAATAGCCATAAACTTTCTGAAATTAGAAATGAAGTGTGGAAAATCCAGAGATTAAAGAATTGCAAGTGGCATCAGGGGCTCACCTTAAGATACATTGTAATGAAATTATTAAAATCCACTTACAAAACAAGAGTCTCAAAAATAGCAAAAGAAAAGTGACTTGTTTCTCATTTAAGATTTTAAACAGATTTGTAATCAGAATTTTCAGGTTGTAATCAATGGATTTCAATTCTTTAAGTTTTAAGTAAAACCCAGCCAATGGATTTCAATTCTTATATTTTAAGTAAAATCCAGCCAACAGGGAGAAAATTGTCCTTCAAAAATTAGGTGGAATTTAAAGCACTACACACATACGGTTTTACTACCACTAGCTCTAACATAGAAGAAATATGAAATAGTACTATGAGGTCCTTCAATTTGATATGAAAAGGAAAAAAAACAAACCTTTAACTCATATAAAAGTACAAACTTCTTCAGCGAAATGGTTACATGGAAGGGTATGAAATCCAAATTTCTGTAACTTTTATTTGTGATTCTATTTTTTATTCTTTTACAGAACTTAAAAGAAGAAAGTGTATAGTACTTGTAATACTATAGTAATGGATACACAATGCATGGAGCATTTTTAAATTAAAAAGTTAATAAAATACAATATGATGCACTGTCATACACTAAAATATTGTATAATTTAGTAAAATTAGACAATTTTTTCAGCAAAACGCTACCTTATGAGACTGAAACTGAAGGGAAAAATAAATCTGAATAGGTATA